>JARHVA010008660.1:182500-222500 GCA_037957365.1 Torreya grandis | reverse complement strand
AACAAACCATTATGCCCATGAGTGAAAATATACTTAAATAAGCCAAGAAAGTAAATCCTTCACAAACACCCATTCAACTCAATTATGGAATGGGCTCATATTTGATACCTATATATTCATAAATGGTCCTATACTCCAAAATAGAACCACTAAAAAATTTCCATGGTGCCAAAATAATAATAAAAATGACAGATTATTTAGAAGTAAGGAAGAGTAACTTGCTTTTATAATGAGTCCCCAACCTCTTCCTTTCCTCTGGATTTTCTTCCCAAGCTTCCTCCACATTCAAGTAAGCTTGCCAATACTAGGTTTCACACCATAACACCCTTTTTTAATAAAATCAATGCATGCAAGGTGTAGGCTTTCTACAGGAAATGAAAGCCCCTCACTATAAAGAGATAATTAAATTTCTTAATAATATTTCAACTGACTACATAAATTATAACTAAAGTAATGTGTATTTCCTTGTTTTCATTCAAAAATGGCTAAAAAAAAACTTGACGTTAACTTATTGTGACCCAAGAATTGGGCTTAGTAGTACAATATATAATTGAAGTCATCCAATGCATTCTAGAAGCTCCCCAAATATTTAGGGTTCACCCTAAGGTTAGTGATGCATACTTGATCATCAATAACCAATTAATTGTTACCAATCAAAGTCAACATAAGACTTTCATGATATAATGTGAATTAAGTCCAATTAAAATTATGTTAATAAAAACATCTAATGAAATTTTAAATGATAATCCATGGAGAAAATTTAATCTCAATAATGGGACAAGGAAAGTTAATGAAAACATACATACATACATACATACATACATAGAGAGAGAACTAGAATTAAGTCCTTTATTAATATATAAAAAAGACATTAGTGAATATTTCATCATGATAAGATATGAAATAACATTGATCCAAAAGTGATACAGTTCCTAAATTTATTTTTATATTATTAGAATAATACTCAATTTTTTAAAAAAATAAAGGATTTAAAAGGCACAATTTTTCTATTGCCAATGACGATCTTAGATATAATTAAGACAACATGGTGAAATCAACATTCACAATGTTTCCACCCACGAACACAAGTGGGAATAGTGTTTCCCGTAACTTGTGCCATATTCATTTGTCACTTCCAAGGATTAAATATTTTTTAGAATAAATTAAATTTATTCAACCCAATTTTATTCCATAAAAATAGGAAAACCACTAAATTACACTTTGCACCATTTTAACCAATCAATCCAAATGCTAAGAATGGTTAACCATCAATGATAAACTTGTTAACCTTCACCATGATCTAAAAGAAAGAAAAAAAATCATGACTTAAATCTAGATTATCAATAATATGTAAATAACAACCCTTTATATTCCAAACCAAGCCTTAGCCAAAGACCTTAACAGTTACAGGGTAACAAAGGCTATTAAGCCTTAAGAGAAGTAAATATGCCTCCAACAAGTTACTTATTAAAAATGAATTAAATGTGACTTATCAAGTCATTATAAATAGTTTTTTCGATGAATTTAACATGGCAAGCACAATTGATGGTAATTCAACGATAGCCACATAAAAAATCAGTTAAGCATTCCTAAAAATAATGTTATTAAGAGATGTTACTTATAGAAAACTAATTCTTTCCCATCTACTTGTGGGATGGAATTGGGGATATGAAATCCTCCCTCCCTAAAAAAAGGAACCATACCAATGCGTAAGGAAATAAATTTTGGTATTTGACTTCTCATTTCATCAAGACATACTAATTTCAGGCACCAAAACTATGCTATATTACCAAAATTATTCATAAATTTTTTGTATAACTATATAAATAATTAAATAAATAAATAAAATGAAATAGTTCTATTGATAACACTTCCTCATCTTACATGAATATGTCATCATGCAACCTATAATTTTTATGTCAATAGCTGTAATAGCACAAAACAACTAGGTTTTACCTAAAATTCCAACTTTGAAGTGGTATTTTACACAAATGTAGTTTTGCCTCATGCATAAAATCTATTTAATTCATGACAAAATGTTTGAAAATGTAGTGAATAATAATTCTATGATTACATTTCATTTCAAAAATTTGACCATTCATAAATTAGTCTAGTATCCACACCAACTCCATTAAACATTAGAGATTTGATTATAGGGAATCACATGAAACCCCGACGTTTTTACCATATACCCCAATATTTTATGAGCTCATGATGGTTTGGGCAAATTATAAGACCATATTTTTATCAACAAATTAATAGAATTTACTCATATTTTCGTTAGTCTTAAAGATAGTGCATAGGATTCTTTTTTTTAACTATATGATTAGGCATTCATGCTTCTCCTTTCAAGCATAATATTAGCACAACATTCATATCATGCTTTTAGGGAATCAGAAGTATTCATTCAATAATGTTGTATTCAAATATAAATAACATATTAGTTTAATTAAAATATGTTTATACTTACCAACAAACACATACATGTGTTTTTAGAAAGTAAAAGCCTTCATGGTTTTGTACATAAGTCCAAAGACGGGACCAAACAGTGTTTCTTAAACACCCATCACATCTTATCTCCATGATTGAACACAATTTTCAAAAGTAAAATGAAGTGACACATATAGCCAAACAAGACAATACAACCACATACAAAATAGTAATCAGTTGTCTTTTAACAAAATCTTACTTTTCTAACATCAAGGTTGAGTTAGCTTTGAAAACAGGCTTGCCCAACAATGAGTAGCTTATTGTTACAAAATAATTCCACTAAACATAAGATGATCTATTATGAGAGTGTTATACCAACCCAAAACATTCCATGGTTGTCCTTCTATCCAAATTAAAATCAAATCATAATATTCAATTAACTAGTAACAAAATATCATAGCCACCCCTTGCTTTAATAAGAAAAACTCAGTAACACAAAAAAATGTATGGCTCATACTCGCAGGAAAATTTCTCATGCGTAGTTCAATTTGTTTCACCATTAAACCAACTTATACAAATTATGTATACACCATCTGACGAATATATTTTGACCATAAAATTATCATATTCATTGGTCAACGCCCTACCATCTTAAATATAGCAACATGCATCTTATTGTTTCAACAACAAAAATACCTAAGCTAGGAATAAAATGAGAATTTAGGAAATTAGTTGATACATCCTAATTATTATATTACTATTAAGAATAATGACTGATAAAATAAAACATAATTAAATATTACTAATTCTATGTTTCGGATGACAAAGAGATATGGTCTAGTAATGAATAACCATTGTCAACACTTTCAACTTTCTAGCTTGTAGGATCCACCCCTTAACTTCCTCAACTATTTAACAATAGAAAAAGATGCCATAACAACGCCTACAAATTATATTAATCTTTTCTGTATGAATAATCTTTTGCCTATTAATACGTGGTGGGACATAGTCCTTAATTCATATGACTATACTGTCTTTGAGCTTGTTGAAATCATATCATCAAAGTGAAGTATTTAAACCCAACAAGCCTTGGGAATTCATAGTGATTGACATAAATCATCAACTGATGTGGGATGAAAATTATCATCTTTAAGGATCTCATATATAACACCACACATTTCTCACAATAAAAAAGTTGCTTGCATCAAAGTTCAATGCTAGCATTTACGACGACCAAAACAAGTCATAATGGTTGTTTACACCTCACGGTTAAGACTCTTACTATTTTATTAAGAGATAAAAAGGTCTTAAAGCTTTGGTAACATACGAAAACAAGTCCGCCTTATTCATCCCACTTGGCCTTCCAAGCTAGAGTCACACCCTTAGATATCCTAAGGATAACATACCTGAAGCATCCTATGATGACTCGTCCAAACAATTCATCAACAGATATCAGACATTCTTCATTTATTTCCAAACAACAAAGGTATTATCATTTAGCGTCATGTTGAATTGCCCATCTAAATCAATATTCAATTACTTATGCTTATTTTAACGTAAAATAGTTTTGGGAAGGGTGGACTCCATCCAAAGTTTGGGTGAACATCATATGGATTCTTAAATCATGTTTTATACAAAGTCATTGGATTTCATTAGTTCATTATTTAAAAAATGAGCATTGATTTCTTCCATTGAAAGACAAGCTAAATGCCTTACTGGATCATAATTTGATTCAACTTAAGCGAATATTTAATAATTTAGTTTGCTGAATATGAACACACAAATTTTCTCTTCCTAGAGATCCCTAGAGCTAAAAGCTTAGTTCTGACGCCAATGTAACAAACCCAACTTACCCAAAACTAAATTGACTTCGTAAAGTTCTCTGTCCTTATAAATATGTACTATTTCAAGTTTAGGTGCAACCACACCGAATAACTACACGTTAGTAGTCAAAATTCTGAATACCTTTCATCCAGTTATAGAAATTTGAGAAATTTCCTTAATGTTAGGATGATGAAATATAAACGAACTGAAATTAGAGATGAATTTCCACATCCGTAGGATAAAATTTAATCCCACATGATTGTTAGCATTTGCAATTACTAGATAAATACAAAGTGTAAATAATATCTCACATTAGTAATATTGGCTTACCACAATGGTAATGAGCGATCCATAACTAAGAAATAGTTAAACCCTTGCATATGTATAAAGTTGTCTCACTAAAATGGCTTGATCACCCTGATTTGAACGGTGTTCCAGAGTCAAGTTAAGCCATTGTTCCATACTCATTAGTAAAGAAACTTCCATATATAAGAGAAATGTGCATAAATATTATAAATACAATTTCTAATTAAAAGAGAATATTGAGTAATTTTATTGCAATATTAGAACTTACTATAACCCACATTCAACTGCTTCATCATATTTCAAAATTCCTTAAATAATTCCAGCCTTACGATTTGGCACAACTTATTAAAATTAGATTCAACTTCGCACAAGATTCCAAATTGAAGGAGCAGATCTTATGTCTACAACATTTTTTTGTCACTCAATGTCATCTATGGATCATAAGAAAAGTGGACATTAAAGCCAATGATACAAAAAATGTTGGCTCGAGCTTAAAGAATTAAACTTAGTTGATAATTTTCTTACTAAACCTTCTCAATGACTATCGATCAATCTATAGGTCACTTAATACTTGGTCTAAGAACGCGAAACTTACTAAAAATCCCAAACAGTGAACTACAATGGGTTTATCTTCCACCCAAATCTTGACAAAGTGCGACTAAGTCTAAACATAATCATTAATGATTACACGTGGCTCCAAGTCTTTGTAATCCAACATGACTATAGTGAAAATTAAAATTATATTCCTTATTCCAATGGTATATTCAAAATAATTTAATAAAATTCCATTAAAATAAAACATGAACCTTATCCACACACTCTCACAACCTTACTATCTACATCCCTAAAAGTAAAGGCAAAGGCTACAATCAAAAGATAGTTCCCACCAATATCTTGCCCATGTTTTAATATCCATTTCACACAATTAAGCCACATACTGAGCTAAATATTAATTTCCATTGAATGAAGAAAGGGAATAATGTGATGGTAATCTACATCATCTTGCCATTCAAACAAAACTTTTTTTTTATTTAGAAATTCGTTCAGCTTTGTATGGTCAATTTTGTCTCAATTAGGTCTTACTAGAATATTCTTTCTGGCTATTTTAGGTCTGCACATACAATGATAGGTCTGTAATCTTTCTCACATTTAATTTATAATATATAATTATAGATTTCTTCTGTTGGTCTTGTTAAGACCAATGAGATTACTCGTAACATCACACAAGAGTTTTATTTGTGACATACTCTTTCTCTAACCTCTGAACATTTATTACAGTGATGAATCTTTATAATCTACTCTTCTCAGGTTACTATAAAATTACTATAACTTTCCAATGACTCTCAAAGCTTTTCATTTACTTCTGATTCTAACCTTTACTAACACTTTAACTCTTGGTCCTTCAATGTCAACAAACAATCTTCAAAGATTAAACTCAGATTTCTGTACTTGGTTTATTGCATCGATCTTGATATTCATAAAAAGGACCATTCTTCATTTCTTAATCCAACGATATTTTATATCCGGCTGGTTCTATCATATAATTATAAACTCTCATTGATATCATGTCGTACAGCTATGATTGGATCTAAATCTTTTAGAAACCAATTGTGCGTCAAATTAGCGCCAATTTCATTTAACATATGCAGAACTGTAACTATATTTATTTGAGGATCACCAAAAAATAACAAATCGTTTTCAATCCACTTTCTATATTTTCCTGATTGAAGATCAAATCAGGTTTCTGTAAACATCACAAAACAAAATGAAACGCATCTTATATGTTTCTGAGCCATGAACCAATCGAAACCTGTATGGACTTGAACTAAACATTCCATCGAATTCAATAAACCTGTAATGTTATTCTAGTGCTTCGACGAGATCTCATTAAAGGTAATTTGCTGAATTTAGGTTCGCTTTTAAATCAACTACCACCTAACTACCTTGTATAATCTCAAGTTTGAGCTCATATAATTACAATTATATACTTTGAATTGACTGCGTAAAACCATCAAGACAAATTATACCCATAAACCTGAGAACTCATACAAAGTTTTTACATAAAATCAAAGTATTGTGTTAAATGGTGGATTTGACATTTAAATATTGTCTACCCGTACCTTTGATTTGGCTATGTTTTCATGACACTAGTTACTTATTCAGTCAATAACCGCTCATAGTACCGTCTAAAGACCTCTTGTAACTTCTACAATCTTTAAGTTCAAGCAAATGCGTACTTTCAGCTGTGTATATTATCAGGTTAAAACCATAACAGAATCTGCTCACAATAACCTGAAGAGGAGACGAGACTAATTTTGCCTTTTCTTTGTTTTACCAGTAAGTTAATAAACCATACGTTCTCAACGTAGGATTGTATTGAATCTTACCTTTCACCAGCGTATTTGAATTTCATCTCAATAAAAAAATACGTCCCTCTTCATTGTCACGACCTGCAATCATTTAGAATTATGCAATTTCCATAGACAATCATGCATAAGAAGATTCCAAGACATATGTTAGCCATATATATAGTCTTATAGAAATTCATGATCATACTCTGTAAGAGTACAATGAAGTCCTCATCATCAGGAGAACACTTTCTTTTATTCAAAAAACGTAATCAAATCCACTTATAGACCTTTTAATTGTAGACCTTTTTAAATTTTTACTACAGACTTCCTTATTATCCAATCAACTCTCTAATTCTTCACCTATCTATTCCGTGAAGAAGCTTCATTCTTGAATATAAAATCTGTGAATTAATTTTGTTCACTTTAGAGACATAGAGGTCTGCAAATCTCTGTTTTTTTTTGTTTTTTGTTTTTTTTTATTCTATCTCTATTCTTCAAAATGAAAATACAAGATTCTAACATCACAGAATTTACATATACAGACATAGAGATCTTTAACTACTCTTGAATATCCATATGAAAGCTAAAGTCTTAGCTTTATAATATTTTCTCTATCTAAAACCGGAGGAAAGCTAAAGTCTTAGCTTTATAATCTTATCTCTATCTAAAATTGGAGGTTCAAACTCATCCTGGATTAACAAACTTATCTTATCTTGATATGGTCTTCGATTTGAGCAAGAATCTTTCCCCCATCTGTTAGAGACTCAAGTTAAATTGGAGTTAATTTCTCCACTCCTCATGCATGCAAGCAGTTAGCTACAGTTGAGCAATTAGATAGTTAACAAACAGTTAATTAAACTGTTAGAGAATTTGTTAGAGAGTTAGTTTGCATGTAAAGACTAAAATTAGTCTTGAGTTTGTTTTTCTAATTATTGTTGTATTCAATTCTATTTAAAGACACTTGGGCGCATCATTGTAAGCAAAGAAAATTGAAGATCAATAAAATCTTATCTTTCAAGAAATTGCTGTAGCAATTGGGTTGAGTTCTTATTTATTTGTTTAAGTTCTTATTTTTTGCATGCTCTCTTGATTCTAACAAATTGGTATCAGAGCTAGGAAGAGCTAAGAAGAGTCAGGCAAGTCTGAAGCGCAGCCGAAGGAGCAGGTCATGAAATTGGAGAAGTGCGTAGTCAGTAGAAGCGCACAGCAAATGCAACCAGCAAGGAGTGCATAGACCGACATCGACAGCGCAGAGACTGACATCGGCCGACTCCCAGACTGACATCGGTAGGGTAAACTGACATTGGCAGTATTTCGATCGATCGCGGCTAATATAATCGACGTCAACGACTGTGTTTTAGAAAAAACAACCAGAAAGTCATTCCGGCGTGAGAAATGGCAGCGAACAATAGTATTTCATAGCCTCAAATCCCTCTTTTCAATGGTAAGAATTATGATTTCTGGGCAATTAAGATGAGAACTTTACTTTGCTCACAAGATGTTTGGGATCTGGTAGAGAGTGGTTTTGTAGAACTGCAGGATGAGGCAACACATCTAGCATTAAATTGAGCACAAAAAGATGAGCTTAAAGAGAACAGGAAAAAAGATACAAAAGCATTATTTCTCATCCAACAGGCATTGAATGAATCTATATTTTCCAGAGTTGCAGCAGCAACGAGATCCAGAGAGGCATGGAAAATCTTTGAAACTACCTATAGAGGTAATACGAAGGTAAAAATTGCTAAATTGCAATCTCTTAGGAGAACTTTTGAAAATTTGCAAATGAATGAATCAAAATCTATAGACCAGTTTATGGGTCAAGTTTTGAATATAGTGAATCAAATTAGATCTAATGGAGAAACTATGACGGATCCAAAGATCATAGAAAAAAAACTCAGATGTTTACCTAGTAAATTTGAGGCAACAGTTGTAGCCATTGAGGAAACCAAGGATTTGGAACAATTATCTATAGATGAATTAATGGGTTCTTTGTTAACACATGAATCCAGAATGAATAGGAATAACACTTGTCTTGAGAATGCCTTCAAGTCACAGGTATCAGTTGGCAGAGGAAGAGGCAGAGGCAGATATGGAAGGAATAATTCAGATGAAGGTGAGAACAGTAATCAAAACTACAGTAGTAGAGGACGTGGAAATAATCACTTCCAAAAAGGTTCACATATGTTTGATAAATCTAATGTTTAATGTTATTACTGCAAGAAATATGGTCATTATGCAAGTGACTACAGAAGTAAGCAAGGATATGTGTACAAGCAAAATGCTAATTACATAGGTGAATCTAGTTCTAATCCAGGTGAATCTACTTCTAACCCTGGAAGCTTATTTCTTACTTGTAATGTTACTCAAGAAAAAGCTAGTGATATTTGGTTCTTAGACAGTGGATGCAGTAATCATATGACAGGGAATAAAGAATTTTTCGCTAGTCTTGATGATTCTGTAAAATCAGAAGTAAAATTAGGAAATGATATCACAGTAGATGTCATGGGTAAAGGTGTCATAAATGTTTTGGCCAAGAATGGTGAAATAAGGTTTATACTTGATGTTTATTTTGTACCTAGACTAAAACATAATATTTTGAGTGTTGGTCAGTTAGTACGGAAAGGTTATAAAATGTCGTTTATGGATAATGTTTGCACAATATTGGACATGTTTCCAAGTGACAGGTTGATAGGAAAAGTGGAGATGACCAAGAATCGGATGTTCCCACTTTGAATTCAGTGCATCCAAGGAGAAGAGGAAGCCCACTTCAAAACCATGCAGCTAGACCAATCATGGTTATGGCACTTAAGGTATGGACATTTACATTTTGGAGGCTTAAATTTGTTACAGAAAAAAAATATGATGAAGGGTTTACCACCAATAGAATAGCCAGGAAGTTCATGTGACAGTTGTGTTCTAGAAAAATAGCATAGAGAGAGCTAAGGTAATATTGGAGTTAGTCCATAGTGATTTATGTGGACCAATGCAAACTACATCACTTGGAGGTAGTACTTATTTTCTAACATTCATTGATGACTTTAGCAGAAAGACTTGGATATACTTTCTCAAAACTAAGTCTGAATCCTTTGGAAAGTTTAAAGAATTCAAGGCAATGGTTGAAAAGCAGAGTGGCCATTATATCAAGGTACTTAGATCAGATAGAGGACGTGAAGATATGTCTAATCAATTTCAATATTTTTGTAGATATCATGGAATCAAAAGACAATTGACTACAAGGTACACACCACAGTAGAATGGTGTAGTAGAAAGAAACAATAGAACAATCATGAAGATGGCAAGAAGCATGTTGAAATCCAAACACTTGTCAAATGAATATTGGGCAGAAGTAGTAGCATGTGCAATGTATATTTTGAACAAAAGCCCAACAAAGAGTGTCAGAGATCAAATTCCACAAGAAGCGTGGAGTGGTAAGAAATATAGTGTATTTCATTTCAGAATTTTTGGTTGTGTTGCATATTCTCTTATACCATCTAAATTGAGAAAGAAACTTGATGATAGAGGTGAGAAATGCATTTTTATTGGCTATAGTGAAGATTCAAAAGCTTATAAGATGTATAACCCAATTTCAAAGCAAGCGATTATAAGCAAAGATGTTGAATTTAAGGAAGCAAAAGCATGGGATGGTAGCATCATCATAGTTGGAGCACTAATTCCATAGGATGAAGAAGTTTTTGAAGAACAAAATTTGCAAGGTAGACAATCCTCTCCACAAGCAAGTATAAGTACTCCAATAAGAACACCTAGAAGGTTTGAATAAGGTGAATCATCCAGTCATGCATGTCACCCTACTCCAAATTCACAAGTAAGTGATGAATCAGATCCAACTCTTGCTACTTTAAGATCAAGAGTTAAAGGTAATAAAATGAGAAATTTGAATGAGATTTATAATCAAGAAGAAGAGAAATTAGATTTGGTTTCAATTTTTTCTGTTTTCACTCATGACCCTATGTATTATGAAGAAACAGTTAATGACGAACATTGGCTAAAAGCAATGGATGAAGAGATGAATGCTATTGAAAGAAATTAGACATGGGATCTAACTACTTTACCTGAAGGTAAGGATTGTATTGGAGTCAAATGGGTTTATAAGACTAAATTTGATGCAGATGGAAATGTAGAAAATCACAAGGCAAGGTTAGTAGCAAAAGGTTTTGCACAAGAACATGGAATTGATTATAATGAAACATTTTGCACCAATTGCTAGACTTGACACTATTAGAATGGTTTTATCAATTGTTGCTCAAAATAATTGGTATGTATATCAAATAGATGTAAAATCAGCTTTCTTGAATGGTTTTATAGATGAAGAAGTATATGTGAAACAACCCACAGGTTATGAAGTTAAAGGACATGAAGAAAAAGTTTACAGATTGAAGAAGGCTCTTTATGGTCTTAAGCAAGCACCAAGATCATGGTATAGCAGGATTGATTCATATATGATAAACAATGGATTCAGTAGAAGCAATAGTGAGCCTACTTTGTACACAAAAATCAACAAAAAAAGTCAGATTTTGATTGTGTTTATATGTTGATGATTTGATATTTACTAGAAATATGTCTATAGACACTTTTAAATCAGCAATGAAGAAAGAACTTGAAATGACAGATTTGGGATTAATGAAGTATTTTTTGGGAATAGAAGTTGAAAAATCAGAGAAAGGAATTTCTATCTGTCAAACTAAGTATGCAAAGGATGTGTTAAAGAGATTTAAGATGTTGAATTGTAAACCAGCACCTACACCAGTTGCTACAGGGACTAAAGTTAGCAAAGAAGACCAAGGGTCTAATGTTGATTCTACAACATTCAAAAGGTTAGTTGGTAGTTTGACGTATCTTATAGCTACTAGACCAAATATCAGTTATGGGGTTATTTTAATCTCAAGATTCATGGAGTCACCGAAAGACTCACATTGGCAAGTTGGAAAAAGGATATTAATATATGTGGCAAGAACTACAGAATATGGAATTTTATATTCCACAACTAATAATTTTATTTTTATTGGTTTTACAGATAGTGATTTTGTAGGTAGCGTTGACGATAGGAAGAGTACTTCTGGATATGCCTTTCTTTTAGGCACAAGTGTGGTCACATGGGTATCTAAAAAGCAACCTATAGTGACACTTTTATTAGCTGAAGTAGAGTATGTTGCAGCCACATCAGCAACATGTCAAGCAACTTGGATGAGAAGAATATTAAAAGATTTATTACAACCATAGAAGGAGTCAACACCAATCTTCTATGATAACAAATCAGCAATCGCTTTATCAAAAAATCATGTGTTTCACAAGAGGAGCAAGCACATTGATACAAGATTTCATTTTATCAGAGAGTTAGTGAACAATGGATAAATCCATCTGGACTTTTGCAGATCTAAAGATCAATTAGCAAATATATTTACAAAGGCATTAGCAAAAGAGTCTGATGATTATTTGAGACAAAATTTAGGCATTATAAATGCTAAAATTGTAAGTGGTAGAAATTAAGGGGGAGTGTTAGAGACTCAAGTTAAATTGGAGTTAATTTCTCCACTTCTCATGCATGTAAGTAGTTATCTACAACTGAGCAATCAATTAGTTAACAAATAGTTGGTTAAACTATTAGAGAATTTTTTAGAGAGTTAGTTTGCATGTAAAGACTAAAATTAGTCTTGAGTTTGTTTTTCTAATTATTGTTTGTATTCAATTCTATTTAAAGACGCTTGGATACATCATTGTAAGCATGGAAAATTGAAGATCAATAAAATCATGTTTTTCAAGAAATTACTATAGCAATTGGGTTGAGTTCTTATTTATTTGTTTAAGTTCTTGTTTTTTGCATGCTCTCTTGATTCTAACACCATCTTCTCGACTTAACAAACTTGCCTTATTTATCTCATTCCAACATGAGACTTATCCTTGGATAAGGATATGAGATGTAATATCTTTTAAGAGATTGTAAAACATGTTTATAATAGATTTCTACCTTGGTGATTCTTTGTATGACTTTCAAACTAGTCATGATGCTCAAAGTCTCCTTTTCACATTTGAATTTTCAAGCAATAGATTTTTGGAGGGAAACCTTTGTTTTGCCTATGACTCCAAGATAGGACTTCTTAGCTACTTAAAGAACATTCTCGCATTTACTTTGTCAGGAATCTAGAACAACAAACATGCTCTGATACCACTTGTTAGGACCAAGGAAGCATAATTGATTACCAAGCATTAAAACATGCAAAATTTAACCAGAAGTAACAAGTAACTAGAATTTAGAAATAACACATAATATGAGAAACAATACCTAATTGGATTAATACTCTTCCAGAAGGAAATACAACAAAGAAGATGCCACAGTCTTCTTCCTTACAAACCTCTAGGGCTCCCACACCGCTAGGGCATAAACAGTAAATATCTTCAAGAGTTGACTCTCTCTCTTATGGTCCCAACAACAACTCAAACACAGAGTTGTTGTTCACCTCCAACCAGTCAGTATCACTACTACCAGTACCACCAGTCAGTATCACTACTGCCAGTACACAAGTACTCCACGTACTCCATGACCGATTACACACTGTACTCCAAGTACACAATGTACTCCAAGTAGATCTCCCCTGATCTTGCTCCTTAACGTGTTGCTATCACCTTTGATCTTGCTACCCCTCAGATATCCTTTGACCTCGCACACACACACACCTGTAAATCAATGATCTTAGTTACCATGTAGATCTCTCTACACCCTAAAGGACCCTTGTCCTTGCCTCACCAAGTCCTTATGATTCTCCAAACCAGTACCCTGGTGGATCATCTACCTAATCTTGCACACCTGCAGACCAACCTGATCATACACACTCGGCACCCCTATGGAACTAGGAAGAACACACCTTGCTCTCTTCCTTCTGAAGGAGCTAACCTTCCTCAACACAAGTAGCACAAATTATAATACAGCCCATGAGTCTCTTAAATAGATCTCATGCAAACGATAATTAGACATCCAATTACAATAATTAGATCTGTAGCTCCAAGACTAAAGTTAGCCTTTAACATGAAAACAACCGGTTCGTTAACTGACTATTCACGAACAAGCAGTTCTGGAACCACACAGGTGATCGACGTCAATTCATTTCTACCTGAAGGTGACCGACATCAGTCGATCTCAGTAGCTTCCTGTCTACAACTGACTGACGTCAGTTGGCCTGATCGACACCAGTGACTGTGACACTTAGCAACCTCCTCCCATGTCTGCATTAGTGAAGCTTTTAGCTCCACAATCTAACAATCTCCCACTTGGAGATAAATAGTTGCACTGTACATATACCTATACACCATGTAATTTATTTTCTGGCTTGTATCCCTCTTCAAGCTCAATCTTGAAGACCAACCACCACACATCTTGTGGTGCAACCCCTGTCATCCAAATAACCTGCCAAATCTAAAGTACTTGACCCTGCATAACATGAATCTCTGATGTTGGTCCCTCTCAGATACCTGAGAATCCACTGAATCACTTTCTAGTGCTTCCTTCCCAGATTGACTACAAACTTTATGATAGCACCCACTGCTTGGGTAAACTTAGGGAGTACACATGTAATCAACCTCATCATGTGATTGGGGACCCTATTCTGTGAACTATCTATCCATAGGTGTGCTGCCCTGTTCTGCATCCTGCACTACCTTCACACAATCATTCTGTGACAACATCAACTTGTGATCTTCCCTGTCTCTAGGATTACTCATGCCAAAGAATTTCGCTACTCCCAAATCCTTCGTGGAAAACCACTGAACTAACCTTACCTTTAACTCAGTAAAACCCTATATGTATGAACCTGTTAGCTAGCATACTATCCACATACAGTAACAGGATAATGTTGCGACCATCATCCAACCTGGTAAGACAAACACAATGGTTACACTGACATTGACTAAAGCCCTACTTTGTCATCCACCTATCAAAACCTGTACCACTATCCTACAGCTTCCTCAAGACCATATGACCTGGCCTTCTATCTCACGTATCCATTCTCTCCATTCTTTAACCAAGAAATCCATTCACCTTTCAGTGCTTTCATACCCTTTGACAACCCTACCAAATCTTCCATTTGGTTCTGCATCTTAGGAATCAAATTTCTGATTCATGCCATGCTCCCACTATTTCTTGGATCCTTCCTGCTCTGTAGTGAGCAACTAGTATAAAGAAGAGGAATAATGAATTTGAGGCTTACTTACCCTTTTAGTCCTCCATATGGGCATTTGAGACTCCTTGACAGCTTGTTGTCTACCCAAAATCTATTTCAATGACCGACCTTGGTCACCACATAGTCTGCATCTGACTGACATCAGTTCCATGCGACTATCCAGGTCACCAATGCCAGTTATTCTATCAACGTCAGTCTCCACCTGCCTGACACCACCGACTTTGCCTATTTACACATGACCAATGTTGGTGTCTGTCTGTTCGATGCCGATTTTCCCTGACTAGTGTCGGTACCTGTGTTCACCTGTGAGTGATAAATTTTTACTCGTGAGCTCTCTTTGGAACAAAACCCTATCCAAACTGCCCTACTCAGAGTTACTCAGCCTTCTCGACTGATCACTATCCGTCATCTCCTCCATGAACACTAAGGCTTTCAAGTTCTTAAGTCTGTCAAAGACATCTGACTTCCGCTGGAAAACATGCATCTCCTTCTTCCTCTAGTGACCAAGCCTACAAAGCCACATCTTCACAATAGAAGAAGAATCAGTAATACAAGCAAGTAGATAAAGAGTACCTACTTTCTTACCACCTGTTAATTTAAGTGCATCCACAGTGAGAATTTATGTGCATCTCTCATCACCTAACTTTCCTAAAGAAATTAGCTACATCTTCAAGACTGGGAGATGCATGACCTCCTTCAACACCCATGTGTTGGCCATCCATAATTTCAGTTGCACTTCTCCTTTGCTAAAACTTTGACAAGGCACACCAACCCATAAATAAATCTTTCCAAAGTCTCCAAAGACCTTAACATGGAAAAATAATCTATTTTGGGCTGCATTGAAAGAGGCAACAAAATCTATAAAACAAGATTCTACTTTATCCAAGGAACATTCCAGAGCATCATGTGCAACAACTCCTACAACATCTGCTTCTTCAATTCCTTCATGTTGATCTTCTACCAGCCAACAATTTTTCTTTACCTGCTCTTTCTTTCTATAACACCGTAATTGACCATTCATGCCTTCAAATTCCTCCATTCTTAGTGTAATTTCTTCTGCCATTGCTATACTCCCACTCAATCAGAAACCCCTGAGAGTGACCTATAATCAAACACAAACCTGCTCCCTGCAACCTTAGCTCTGATACCACTTGTTAGGAATCTAGAACAACAAACATGCTCTGATATCACTTGTTAGGACCGAGGAAGAACAATTGATTACCAAACAATTAAACATGCAGAATTTAACCAGAAGTAATAAGTAACTAGAATTCAAAAATAACACAGAATATGAGAGACAATACCCAATTGTATTAATACTCTTCCAGATGGAAATACAGCAAAGAAGATGCCACAGTCTTCTTCTTTACACACCTCTAGGGCTTCCACACCTCTAGGGCATAAACAATAAATCTCTTCAAGAGATCACTCTCTCTCTTACGGTCCCAAAAACAACACAAACATAGATTTGTTGTTCACCTCCAACCAGTTAGTATCACTACTATCAGTACCACCAGTCAGTATCACTAATACCAATACACAAGTACTCCACGACTGAGTACACACCATACTCCAAGTACAAAACATACTCCAAGTAGATCTCTCCTAATCTTGTTCCTTGACGTGTTACTGTCACCTTTGATCTTGCTACCCCACAAATCTCCTTTGACCTCACACACACATAGACCTGCAGATCAATTATATTACTTACCATGTAGATCTCTGTACACCCTGAATAACCCTTGTCCTTGCCTCACCAAGTACTTATGATTCTCCAAACCAGTACCCTGGTGGATCTTCTACCTAATCTTACACACCTACAGACAAACTTGATCATACACACTCAACACCCCTATGGAACTAGGAGGAGCACACCTTGCTCTCTTCCCTCTCAAGGAGCTAACCTTACTCAACTCAACTAGCACAAATTATAATACAACCCATGAGTCTCTTAAATAGATCTCATACAAACAATAATTAGACATTCAATTGAAATAATTAGATCTGCAGCTCTAAGATTAAAATTAGCATTTAACATGCAAACAACTAGTTCATTAACTAACTATTCATGAACATGCAGTTCTAGAACTGCACAAGTGGTTGACGTTGGTCCCTATCTGCCTGGAGGTGACAAACATCGATTGATCTCTGACTGATGTCGGTAGCTTCTTGTCTACACCTGACCAACATTGGTTGCATTGACTAACACCAGTGATTGTGACACTCAGCAACCTCCTCTCATGTCTGCATCAGTGAAGCTTTTAGCTCCATAACCTAACAATATCCCACTTGGAGATAAATAGCTACACTGTGCCTGTACTTGTACACTATCTAATTTGTTTCCTGGCTTGTATCCCTCTTCAAGCTCAAACTTGAAGACCAACCACCACACATCCTGTGGTACAACACCTGTCATCCAAGTAACCTGCCAAATCTGAAGCACTTGAACCTGCATAGCATGAATCCCTACTGCTGGTCCCTCTCAGATACCTGAGAACCCACTGAACCACTTTCTAGTGCTTCCTTCTCAGATTGACTAGAAACTTTCTGATAGCACCCACTGCTTGGGAAAACTCAGAGAGTACACATATACTCAACCTCATCATGTGATTGGGAACCCTATTCTGTGAATTGTCCATCCATAGGTGTGCTACCCTATTCTACATCCTGCACTACCTTCACACAATCATCCTGTGACAACATCAACTTATGATCTTCCCTATCTCAAGGATTACTCATGCCAAAGAATTTTTTTGCTCCCAAATCCTTCATGGCAAATCACTGAACTAACCTTACCTTTAGCTCAATAAAACCCTGTATGTACGAACCTGCTAGCTAGCATACCATCCACATATAGTAACAAGATACTGTTGTGACCATCATCCAACCTGGTAAGACAAACACAATGGTTACACTGACATTAACTAAAGCCTTGCTTTGTCATCCACTTGTCAAAACCTGTACCACTATCCTGTAGCTTCCTCAAGACCATATGACCTGGCCTTCCATCTCACGTATCCATTCTCTCCATTCTTTAACCAAGGAGTCCATTCATCTTTCAATGCTTTCATACTAGCTGGCAACCCTACCAAATCTCCCATTCGGTTCTGCATCCTAGGAATCAAATTCCTCATTCATGCCATACTTCCACTATTTCCTAGATCCTTCCTGCTCTGCAGTGAGCAATTAGTATAAAGAAGAGGAATAAATAATTTGAGGCTTACTTACCCTTTCAATCCTCTATATGGGCATTTGAGACTCCTTGACAGCTTGCTGTCCACCCAAAATCCATTCCAGTGATTGACCTCAGTCACCACACAGTCTGTATCCAACTCACATCAGTTCTATGTGACTATCAAGGTCGTTGACACCAGTTATCCTACCAACATTAGTCTCCACCTGCCTGACACCACTAACTTTGCTTATCTGCACATGACCGACATCAGTGCCCATCTATTCCATGTTGGCTTTCCCTAATCGATGTTGGTACATGTGTTCACCTGTGAGTGATGACTTTTTACCCATGAGCTCTCTTTGGATCAAAACCCTATCCAAACTACCCTGCTTAGAGTTACTCAACCTTCTCCACTGATCTTTGTCTGTCATCTCCTCCATGAACACCAAGGCTTTCTGATTCTTAAGTTTGTCAAAGACATGTGACTTCCACTTAAGAACATGCATCTCCTTCTTGCTCTTGTGAGCAATCCTATAAAGCCATGTCTTCATAATAAAAGAAGAATCAGTAATACAAGCAAGTAGAAAAGAGTACCTTTTTTCTTACCACCTGCTAATTCAAGTGCATCCACTGTGAGAGTTCTTGTGCATCTCTCATCACCCAACTTTTCTGAAGAAATTAGCCACATCTTCAAGACTTGGACCTGCATGACCTCCTTCAACACCCATGTGTTGGCCATCTGCAATTTCAGCCACACTTCCCCTTTGCCAAAACTCTGACAAGGCACACCATCCCCTAAATAAATCTTTCCAAAGTCTCCAAAAACCTTAACATGGAAAAATACTCTATTTCACGCTACATGGAAAGAGGCAATAGAAGCTATAAAATAAGATTCTAATTTATCCAAGGAACATCCTAGAGCATCTTGTGCAACAACCCCTGCAACATCTGCTTCTTCAGTTCCTTCATGTTGATCTTCTACCAACCAACAATTTTTCTTTACCTGCTCTTTCTTTCCATAACACCATAATTGACCATTCGTGCCTTCCAATTCCTCCATTCTTAGTGTACTTTCTTCTACCATTGCTATACTCCCACTCAATCAGAAACCCCTGAGAGTGACCTGTAATCAAACACAAACCTATTCCCTACAACCTTAGCTCTTATACCACTTGTCAAGAATCTAGAACAACAAACATGCTCTGATACCACTTGTTAGGACCGAGGAAGCAGAATTGATTACCAAGAAATTAAACATGCAGAATTTAACCAGAAGTAACAAGTAACTAGAATTCATAAATAACATAGAATATGAGAGACAATACCCAATTGTATTAATACTCTTCCAGAAGAAAATATAACAAAGAAGATGCCACAGTCTTCTTTCTTACACACATCTAGGGCTCCCACACCTCTAAGTCATAAACAGTAAATCTCTTCAAGAGCTCACCCTCTCGTTTACGGTCCCAACAACAACTCAAACACAGAGTTGTTGTTCACCTCCAACCAGTCAGTATCACTACTGCCAGTACCACCAATCAGTATCACTACTGCTAGTACACAAGTACTCCACATACTCCATGATCGAGTACACACCATACTCTAAGTACACAACGTACTCCAAGTAGATCTCCCTTGATCTTACTCCTTGACGTGTTGCTATCACCTTTGATCTTGCTACCCCATAGATCTCCTTTGACCTCTCACACACACACACCTACAGATCAATGATATTACTTACCATGTAGATCTCTCTACACCCTGAAGAACCCTTGTCCTTGCCTCACCAAATCCTTATGATTCTCTAAACCAGTACCCTAGTGGATCTTCTACCTGATCTTGCACACCTGCAGACCAACTTGATCATACACACTCGGCACCCGTGTGGAACTAGGAGGAACACACCTTGCTCTCTTCCCTCTGAAGGAGCTAACCTTGCCCAACTCAACTAGCACAAATTACAATACAACTCATGAGTCTGTTAAACAGATCTCATGTAAATAATAATTAGACATCCAATTACAATAATTAGATCCGTAGCTCCAAGACTAAAATTAGCCTTTAACATGCAAATAACCGGTTCGTTAACTAAATGTTCATGAACAAGCAGTTCTTGAACCGCACAAGCGACTGACATCGGCCGATCCCTGACCAATGTCGATAGCTTTCTGTCTACACCTGACCAGCGTCAGTTAGCCTGACCGACGCCGGTGACTATGACACTCAGAAACCTCCTCCCATGTCTACATCAGTGGAGCTTTTAGCTCCACAACCTAACATACTTAAGATTCCATAAAATATTTAGGAAGACCTCATTAGGCATTTAAAATTCATTTGCTTTGATGGTCAAGGCTTATTTGACATTACATATCATTTGTTCACAAAATATACAAAAATGGGTTGATGCTCTTGCATCAAAATGATAAAATCAAAAGAAGGCAGTTCTACCAATTATTTAGCAGCATACACAAAAATTAGTTGAGTCACATATTAAACTTAACCAAGTCAAAGGATAATTCAAACTAAAATAAGAGATAGAAGAATCCTCAATTTCTACAACTTCATAGATGAATCCCATCCTTAGATATTTTAATGATTTGACATTAGAACTTTAGTGGCAACCAAAGGAAAATAGGAATACATCTAAGGGAATAGCTGAAGAGGCACTTTCTGTGCCATTTTATTAAATAGATAAAAGGGCTATCTTCAAAATACATATTCATGAAGCATGCATACCCATTAATCCACATCAAGAATCAATTATATCATTGCAAGTAAATAAGGTTAATACATAGTTTATTACTGTGGTAGACTTGTTGAAAATAACTAACTAGTTTAAAGCATAATCAAGAAAAAATCTGGTCACATCATCATACCTTGTGGTTATAGGCTATAACTATAAATCAATTGAACTTTAAAAAAAAATACAGATATGCATGTTGGATTTCTCAAAGAGCCATAATAAGATAGGAAACAATAAAAGATTAATAAAAACAAATGAACTAGAGAAACAATGTTGAATAAAATACAATTTCAATTATCAAATAATCAAGAATTTTTACAACAATTTTCTTATGAATTCTTTGGTTTACATCCATCCTCTATCGCAATGGAAATCATTACATCCAAACAAGTAATAATAGTAAAATAACTATTTATAAATTATACAGCAAAGCCTCTTAGTTAGACCTAGTCCACACACATCTCCTTCACTTAAATCTTGCAACAAAAGTGGTTAGCACTAAGTTGTAAAATCTAACTTCATGGTAAACAATCCAACATATTAAATTAAAAAACAACATTCCATGTTTTATAAACAACTAACATGAAATGGAAGTTTTTGAGAAGTCCTACTCATACTTAAACTAATCAACAACTTATTTTACTCCTACATAAATACTCAATACAAATAGGTAATTTCTAAGAATTTCAAAATTGGAAATTATAGCCTCTTTATCATGATAACTTCAGCTATAAACCATATGAGTATAAGCTAATTATAATAGTAAAAAATCAACAAGTTTCATAACTATCCATTCAATAAACATTGATTGCAGAGTATCTATTACCTTCAAAATCGACCAACATAATGCTCACCTTATTCCTCAAGAGAGAGAGCATGTTACATCCATACTCAAGTTATCCAAAGGGAACAAATAACAAAATAAGAAATAATTATGTAATACTACCAATGATATTACCACCCAAGATATCAAAATTTGTATATGTTCACTTCTTCTTCTAATGAAGAGTTGTAATGATTCAAGAGCATTTGAAATAAAACAAACAACCGCATAACCATAGCTAGTTACCACTATAATTAATCTTCTTTTATTAGAAAATCTATAGCCATTTATGGACCCTCGATCATTCAATAACAATCACACCAAACATAATAGAATAATGTATATTTCATTTATCTACATACACTCATAATTATATATCAATATTGGGTCAAATAACAATAAAAACCCAAAAATAGAAAACAACACATAGTAATATCAAATCTAGTCATCAATAAAGACCTTAGGCTCTGAACTAAAGCATGTACAACCAACATACAACAAACAATAGTGTCACAAGAAAGCATACAAGCTTAAATTACATTATTACACAATATAATAAATACAACATGAGAATCATGTTATACCATCATACTTTATTAACCAGTATTTAATTTTAATGCAATTAAATGTACAATTTTAGAGGGGTTAATCGTGTCATAGAAACCCCATTGAAAATACCATAATGTCGGTCAATGACAATCCACTAAGGTAAAATAATTGGAGTTATGCATTAAGTACTAAAATAATACTAATACAAATGTTAAGCATAATAAACCCCTAAATGGAAATACCGAATCATTTTCACACTAAAATAAGATATAACTAAATCATATACCCATATAATTATCAAATAATTTATTAACACCTATTCTATGCAACATCAAGGATCATCATGATAAAATAACCATTCAAACACAAAACAATCATTTAATAAAATATGTATCCAACATGCACCCAAAGAAGTATGCATCTCTATTTCCATTATGGGCATTGAATCTATTGAAAACAATTATCTACAACTATTAAATTCCACCATATGACTCTAACCCAACTAATATGTTAACCAACTAAGTAATGTATGATTATATAATATTGCCCTCATTTTATTTGAGGCAAAAAAAATTATGTCGTTATGTAACCAATGGAACAAGCTAAAAACATAAATGAGCTTACCCTTGAAATTAGGGTTGGACCCTTATTCATACAAATCACAAAGCCACCTTAACATTTCAAAACAACCATTATGTTTAGGAGTGAAAACATGCTAAAATAAGCTTAAAAATCAAAGCATTCACAAACACCCATTCAGCATAATTTTGGTATAGTCTCATATATGTATACCTAAGTATGCATATAAGGGCCCATTCCTATAGAGGGAGGCCCTAGCCTCTTCTTTTCCTTCGTATTTTCTTCCCAAACTTTCACCCCCTAGAAATCAGATTTCTAAAATAAGGTTTCATGCCATATAACCCTCTTATAATCCAAGAAATTCCATGCAACGTGTACAGGGTTTATACAGGTAGTTAAATTACATCACTATAAGAAGCAATTAAATGCATCTAAATAATTTAAAATGAATGCTAAAATTAAAACTGAATTATTGTGCATTTCCTTGTTTACGTCCAAAAATGGCCACAAAACCCTTGTATTATGCCTACCATGACCCAATAATTGTGTATAACAGTAAAAGATAGAAATGAAGGCATCAAATGTATTCTAGATGCTCCCCAATGGTTTAGGGTTCATCCCAAAGTAAGCCATGCATACTTGAGCACAAATAATAAACTAATTATTACCAAACCACATTATGTCAAGACTAACATCTAATGAACTTTCAAATGATGATCTAAGGACCAAAATGCATCTTAATAATGTGACAAGGAGAGTCAATTAAAAAAATTTTGTGTCTTTCTATATATAGAGAGAATGAAGTCCTTTATTAATTTATATATAAAAGACATTAGTGAAAATTGCATCAATTTAATATCTCAAACAACATTACTTGAAAAGTGATATGTTCATAAATTTATTTTTAGGTGATTAGAATAATATTCAATTCTGAACAAAATAAAGGATCCAAAGGGCACAATTGTACTAATGCCAATGGCAGCCTTATATACTAATAAGACAACATGGTGAACTCAAAATTCATGTCGTCTCCACCATGGACACAAGAGGGAATAATGTTTCCCCTACGTTAGCCCATATTCATTTCTTAAGTTCAAGGATTAAATCTTGTCAATAATAATGTTAGTTTATTCAGCCTAATTTGTTTCCATAAAAAATAGGAAAACCACTTAACTACACATTTGATTATTTTGACCGAACATGCAGAATGCCAAGCATGGTCAACCACAAATGATAAACTTTTTAACCTTCACCATGGTCTAAAAGAAGAAATAACTTTCAAAACATAAATAAAGCTTATCAATAATATGAAAATGACAAAAAATTTCATTTTAGACCAAGTCTTAGCACATGACCTTAACAATTACAAAGTAATAGAGGTTGTTAACGTTTGAGAAAAGTAACCATGTTACTGATAAGTTATGCATTATAAAGCAAAGGATTGTGAATTATAATTCATGACCAATTTATGTTTTTTCATAAATTTAACTCAACAAAATTGACGTTAAGTTAATGATGTTAGCATAACAAAACTAATTCAATTAAGTAATCTTGATCAACTTGTGGGTTGTAATTGGGGATATGATATTTTATATAAATGTTGATAAACATTTTCTTATTTATTTCCTCATATTTATAATAAATTAATATATTATGGATTGAGACACGATATGATACGTGTGATGATTTTTCTTATTACACCCATCTAAATGATAACTCTTTGTTTCTTCCTCTTATTGATTTCTCACATTTTTTTATTGTCTAATGTTTCGATGTGAATGACATGTCATAATAACCAGGAGAGGTCGGGCACATAATTTTATTATTGATCCTCCTTTCTCTCTAATTTAAGGTGAATTCAATAAAATAATTGCTCATTATTCCAATAATTCCCCCCTCATATTTAAATGATTTATATTCAAGTGCCTAAACCCTATGTTCTTGTGTATAAACCTTAAAATACCAATAAAAGTTTACTTCTAAAAGTACAATTTTTTTTAAAAACACCTTTTGATGCCTTATGTGATGTTAATTTCCTAATTGATACTATTTTTTAATCTTATTATGAAGTCAACAGTTCAAAATATTTTGAGAATATCATCTCATTTAAATCCAAAAAGCTTCCTCTACATAAAGCATTGCCTAAAACATCTTATTCTATATTCAAGCTTTGATAAATTATTTATTAATCAATATGATACTTATAAATAATATAAGATTGAATATGATACTTATAAATAATAATTTATGATTGAATATATGTGTTCAATATTTACTTATTATAATTATAATACCTCAGATATGATAAAAACAAGTATATGAGAATCAACCACAAAGCACCCTAGGAACAAGTTAATTAAAAAATATTCTTAAGGTGAAGACTTTAGCTCTTGTCAAGTGATATCCAATGAAGATAAGTAATATACACTCATTGGTATACCATGGATTCATTTATTATTTCCATTCCTTGCAAGTTAAATATATTTTTTAAATATGTTTGTGATTGTTTCATATCCACCTATCCCACAAAAGATGTGTCTTTTTCATTTTAAAAAGTTCTCAAACTCGTCGAAAAACTAGTCCATAACTAGAACAATCATAGTTAAACCTTATAAATCCATAAAACTATATTTACATGGAAATAATTCATAAATATGTTTTGTGTGAAATAGTAATTCTAGTGAATATATTTGCGCTAAGGATGCTGAAAATAGAGATGATTAAAATCATGAAAGCATATATGACAAATTATAGAAGGATAAATTTACTTCATGTGGCTCTAAAGAATATATGGATGACAAGAATACAATCGGTATTGGAAAATTATATTTTACTCCCAAATATTGAAATCAACTCTTCCCATCTTTTATTCTTAACAATATACTATATTCTATGTATTAAGGAAATCAAATTATACCTAAAACTTGTTCAAGTATAAGTGAACCACCATAATATTTTGATCCACCATTGTTATCATAGCTATAGCGTATATGTTTAGTCTTACATTACTTTTAGATATTTGTTATAACCAATTCTATTGTGCGACTCTTCTAGTGTCCTCCCTGATAATCGGTTACCTATTTCTAGTAAACTGTGTTGTATATATTGTACTCTCTGTGTTTTCTGAATAAATCAATCCATTTTCATCTGTTCTGCTCTCAATTCTGGTATCAGAGCTTTCTAAGAACCTGATGATTGACCACGTAGCAGCCAAGAAGGTGCAGCAGCTGAGCATAATCTATGGCATGCGCGACCTGCCTACTTGTCATTGAGAATCGTTGACTACGGCTAGCCATGTTAGAACCTCATCATCGCGTAGCAGAGAAAGATCAGAAGCCTATCAAAATAGAAACGCATTTTGTTGGAAGCCAAGGAAGTGATGCCAGAAGGAAAAGCGTGACCTGTAGTTAAACGCGATCAGCATCAGGAATTACCTGTTCGATGCCTACGGAGTAAATACAGAAAGCCATTAGAAAAGTCCAACGTAATCTGCAGCAACCATTAAGTATCCTCAAACTACAGCAGTGATGCAAAGAGGTTAAACATGAAGATATAACTGAAGACGTCGAAGCGTTGATGTGATGACCTTCAGATCAAACCAGTGAAAATCAAGAAGATGCAGCCAAGAAGCGGTGTTGGCGCCGAGGAAAATCACGTAGTGAAATCCTGAAGTGTGATAACCAAGCAAGAAGACGCCACAGTCCCTCATTTTGACCAAAAGTGAGGCAAAGCATGTTGTAGAAGATTGAAAGCCTGGATCATCAGAATAGACGCAATAGTTGCCTGTAGAAAGAACGACGTGGAGTGAAGCTTGGAAAGTCAGCAAAGAAAGAAGGAGAAGTTGTTTCGGTTTGCAGTGAAGCAGAGCGTGGCTCTGGTGAACAAGTCGTGTGGTAGTGAGAAGCATGGCTTAAGTATAAAAGCCTGATAAAAATCAAGCCGTGAGCAGGATACGACATGAAGCAAAGCACAAACTAGTCATCCAGTCATACAGATAGGTGCTATTAAGTGAAAGAAGACTGGAGCAAAAATCCCGAACAAGATATATATAGTTTTTTATACTGAAGCAATAAATATTGTTTTCTCTTGTGAAATTGTGTATAATTTAAAATTATATATATATATATATATATATATATATATATATATATATATATATATATACTGAAGCAATAAATATTGTTTTCTCTGGGGCATGATCACAGGGACTGTGTAGGGTCCTACTGATCTCGATGCACTCATGAAATATGAAATGGCTAAAGCTAAAGTCTTGATGCTGGTTATGTTAAGCATCACTGATGATGTGTAGCCACATGTCAGTGATGTAGATAGAGAAAAGATAGCATGGGATAAATTAGTAACCATCTATCAGGTGAAAAATAAGACTAAGATCTTACATCTATAGTCAAGACTTCACACACTCTCTATGGCATCCAACAAGAAAGTCAAGGAATTCTTACATTATGTTGTTGAGCTGTGAATGGAACTATTGGCAATTAGTGAGACTATAGATGACAAAATCTTGATCTAGATCACCCTGAGGTCTCTCTCTTTCAAGTTCAGAGTGTTCATTATGATGTTGAACGTCTCCAAATAGACAATGTCATTCCAAGAACTTGTGAACCTATTATAGCAAGAATAAACCATAAACTTAGTTCAAGATGACTTGCAAGACAAAGCTCTTATCTCAAGTTAAAAATGAGGTTAGAAATCTCACAAAGGACCTCTAAAGAAGTAACCATAGAAACAATAGTAATAATAGTCTCGACATCATCATAAATCACAAAAGTTGAGGAGGTGGTGTCACATCTATTGAACCAAAAATCACGACATAGATAATTGTTTGTATACTACCCTAAAACAAGGGTCTTCCAATAAAGAAAGCACACTAGGGCATGATGATTCTCATAAATAAAAAATATATCCCCTCCAATGGAAGCAGAAGGGACATCTCATAGCTCAACAAGATGATGGATCTGATGAGGAGACACATGAAGAAGATAACTATAGTGCACATAAGAACTTAGTGCTAGTCTCCCACACCTCCCAGCCCATGAGAAATATTTGGTTGATAGACTTAGTTGCCACTAAACATATGCCAGGTGACATGAAGCTATTTGATTTTCTGATTGACCAACCTACTAGAGGTTAGGGTAGGATCTCCAATGACAAAGAGTATGTTGTAGAAGAAATAGGCCAAGTCACCATTCCTCTTGAAGCACAAAAATGTACACTCTCAAAGGTACTATATGTTCTTGGATTGACATCCAATCTCTTTTATAAATTATCATCCAAAGGTGGAGTTTCTTGTTGATAATTACATCAAATCCTTCTTAATCTCATGGAAAGGTACAGTTTTTGCTAGAGCATTTTTAAAACATAAATTATTTACTTTAGATGTTGTTTCATCTTTTGTTGTAGCTCTATCTACCTCTATGATAAAATCTACTACTCTCTAGCACTACAATTATGGTCATCTATTTGTTGGATCTTTGTACTAACTAAGTTCAAAAGGGGTGGTACATGGACTTCCCATGTTGTCCAATTCCTTACCCATTTTCCCTAGATGTCTTGTAGGTAAACAACATGGAATCCATTCAAGACAAGCACCTTTCATGCCAAAATAAATTTGGAGGTTTTCCATACTGATCTGAATGGACCATTACCTATTTCATTTTTGGTATACAAGTACATCCAACTATTCATGGATGACTACTTGTGGAAGACATGGGTTTATTTCCTAAAGAAGAAAATTGAGGCCCTTCATCATTTCCATGTCTTCTATCAGTAGGTTGTGAAGGATACCGGATAACCTATTCTTTTCCTCTACTCAAATCAAGGGGGAATTCAAATCAAAGAAGTTCCTTGAATTATTTAACCAACAAGGCATCAAACAAAATTTGTCTACTCCCTACACTCCCTAATATAGTGGCATCATTGAGCAATGCAATCACATATTAATGGAAATGGATCACTGCATGTTGTCAACATTAAAGATGTAGAAATAATATTGGGCAAAAGTAGTCCGAATAGTTGTTTATCTTCTCAACAGGGCACCAATAAAGATTTTAAAGGAGAAAAATCCAAATGATATATGGAGTGGTAAAAAGCCATCAATTTGTCATCTGCAAGTGTTTGGTTGCACAACATATATACATGTCCCAGCTTAAAAGAGGAATAAAATCGAGTCAGAAACACTCTCATGCATCTTATTGGGCTATAGCACTACCTCAAAAGCATATGTCTCAAGGATCTTGAGATGAAGAAAATCTATGAAAGTAGAAATGTGGTTTGTGATGAGTCATCCTTTTACTTTGTGATGAAGAAAGAGGATTCAACACCAACCACCTCTCACCAATTGCTCTCTGAGTCAGATGATGAGGAGACTTATCATAGAGAAAATTATCTAAAAGGGGAGCTATATGTTCATCTTGGAGAATTATAAAATCCACTAGGTAGTTATTCACAATAGTAAAGTAGTTCTTCACATCATCAACAGAGTTCCCATCCATAGTGGGTATAAATTACCATCAAAGACTCCTATGTCTAATGTCCTAAGATTACTTCATCCAAAGTGAGAAGGAGGAGTTAGACAAGAAATGAGGTAAATTTTTCACTCGTGAGTATAGTGGTTGATAGCTCTGAACCTAATAATGTTCGAGAAGTACTAAGTCGACCTTAGTGGAAGAAAACTATGGATGCTAAGTATGATACACTCATGTAAAATCGAACATAGGAACTTATCGATCTACCTATAATAAATAAACTCATAGGTTGGAAATGGGTTTTCAAAACTAAATATAAGGTAGATAGATCCATTGATAAGTAGAAAACATGACTTGTAAATAAGTGATATGCTTAAAAAGAAGGTATTAAATATAAAGACAACTTTGCACCCATTATGAAGATGAAGACCATTAGAGTTGTTTGCGCACTAGAAGTACATAATAGATGGAAACTTTAGTAAATAGACATCAAGAGTGCTTTCCTAAATGTTGATCTCAAAGCAGAAATATAAATGACCCAACTAGAAGGATTTGTTGATGAAAAACATCCTAGAAAGTTATGTCATCTCATCAAATCACTTCATGGATTGAAACAAGTTTATAGAGCATGGTATATCAAGATAGATAATCAACTTTTACAGTATGGTTTTACCCATAGCCCCTCATATTCTAACTTCTACAAAAATCATCATTTTTGTTTTGTAGATAGATGATCTTATGATCATTGGAAGTTTATAAGATTAGGTTGATATTGTGAAGAATGACCTCAAAATATATTTTGACATGACTGATTTGGGACTACTCCATTATTGCCTTGGTTTGGAGATATGATAGAAATAGAATCATAGTTTTATCTCTCAAATAAAACATGCCAAAATACTTATAGAAAATTATAGAATGTTAGATTATAAATCTCTTTCATCATCAATGGAGAAAGTTTTACAAATCTCAATTTTACGACTCACGTCAAGTGGATGCATCTTTCTATAAACAACTCATTGGGAGTCTCATCTACTTGACCTACACTAAACCCAACTTATGTTTTATTGTGAGCTATCTCTCTAGATTCATATAGGAGCCAAATAAATTTTATTGGGTTGCAGCAAAGCATGTGTTGAGATATGTCTAAGGTACACTTGAGTATGGTCTGGAATATAAGAAGAATACTCAATTCCTCTTGTAGGGATATATTGACTTGGACTATGTTGGATCGATTGATGATAGAAAGTTAATGTCAAGATACATATTTCATTTCAGATCTAGAGCAATATCATGGATCAATAAGAAGCAAACTATTATTTCTCTCTCATCTATTGAGTCAGATTATCCTGCCATATGTGGAGCTATGTGTTAGGCTATATGGTCACATTGTATTTTGGTTGATATGGGCATTAGTGAAGAGATGCCACCTATTCTTCATTATGACAATCAAGGTGTGTTGAAGCTTTTGAATAATCTTGTCTTTTATGAAAAAACCAAGAACATTGAATTCAAATGTCACTACATTTAATATCAAGTCTTATACCACCACATCTAGCTCCAATATTGCCCAACAGATGCATAGATAGAAGATGTACTCACCAAATCCCTTGAAAGTTGAAATTTGAGTTGTTTATGGGATACATTTGTAAAAATAATGTAATATGTAGGCTGGTAATGTCATCATACCGTATATGTTTAGTCTTTCATTATTTTTAGATATTTTTTATAACTAATTTTATTGTGTGATTCTTTTAGTGTCCTTCCTTCATGATAATTGGATGCCTATTTCTAACAAACTGTGTTGTATATATTTTGCTTTGTGTTTTTTGATTAAATCAATCCATTTTCATTTTTTCTAGTCTCAACCATATTAATAGACCTCAAAAATATAAAACCATATCAAAATATGTAATAAAATGGAATACAATGGAAAAGTATTAGGATAAAATGAGTAAGTTAGTAAACTGTTCATTATCCCAACTTGTAATGCCCAAATTTTCACATTAAAAAAACCAATAAAAATGTTACTAATTGTTTTCCCTTCTCGTTCAACATTAATTCTACATAAGTAAACACTACAACCCTTTGCATAACCACATTCATGTGTGCATGAATCACATGAATCTTATAAACTCACATCCATAAGGATAGGCAAATTTAAGGTATGAAAGCATAATCATGTTATGTCACATACAACAAAAAATACAAGATGCATTAAAAATTAAAACAAGCTAATTATGACTAAGATATGTAAACTAAATAATAATAAGTATCCAAAGCTACTCTTTATATCATTACTCAATAATCTATCAATCATAGATATACTAATTAAACCAATAGATGATCATCTCTATAATGAAATGAAATGTGATCTATCAATGGTTCATTGATGCAGTGCTTCTAAAAAACATGCTTGTAAGCACATTAATTATATTTAATTAACTAAGCTCTTTATTCACCCAACCTATAATAAAAACACCATACTAACCATGAATATAATAGTGAATATAAACTATTTATGTCAAGGTAGAATTACCCAAATACTGTGCAACTAGGAATGACTAGCTCACATCAAAACCAAGTCATAATTTCATTAAATCACCTAATAAATGGCATTAGATAAAATATCTATATTGGAAATAAATTAATTATAACAATTACTCCAAATTATATTAACTACATGCTACCATTATGAACCCATAAAAACAATCTTTATAAGATAAAATTCTAAAAAATAACTCAACATTCCAATAGGTTTTATCATAGAAAATTGTTGTGCTCAACAAATTTATGAATAAAAAGGGTTCATAATTGAGTCACTAAAAATATTAAAAACATCTAGATATTATCAATAAAAATTCTTATATAAATTTAAAGTTAATACCAATCATTATAAAATCTTGATTTTAATTAATCATGGATCTATAAATTTTTGCAAGTTGAATTTGGAATGATTTTACACATTGAAAAGGGACATCAGGTGTAGAAAATTGATAATTATTTCTAGAAATGGACAAACCAAATTTCATGGGAATGAAGTATAATAATGATAATTGTATATTATTATTATTTTAGGATGATTCGATAGCTTAATTTTTTTTGTTTCATAAAACCTGTAATTCAGATATTAATTTGAGGTCATTTCTGAACTAATTTGGTTTGATTTTCAAATAGAAAACTCATAAGATCAACTTGTACTAAAACATATAAAAATGAATTAAATAATCTGACTTTCAATAAATATATCCCATAAAAAAATATAACTATTAGCATACTTCATGTGATATATAAGAGGTCTCACATTCATACAACCCTTTTAGAAAAATTTCATATGATGCTTATCTTGCCACGGTCAACCTACCAAAATGGGTTTCCACAACACTTGAGCTATTATAATAAAATTATATACGCTAACAATACACATTGATAGTATGGGGTAAGGTTTTTTCACTCAACTTGGCATTACTATGATTGAATGATTCAACACATGGGTCTAAACCTCATATGCATCTAACCACACAAAACCCCTGATCTCAAAGTTGTCCTCAAGGCTATATTCTGAAAATACTTGTACTAAGGCAAAATAATTGAACAAATGGATTATATAATCATATATCAATGTTATCACGATGTCAATTAACCATTTTTTTGTTGATTGATAGTTGATTGAAGGAGGACCGATATCAATGCATTTAAGGTCATTATGATATGGAAGTGGTCTCCTACAAGATTTCCCCTTTCTTCTAATAAAAATCAAGAAATTGATATTCATTGTAATATTTACAATTCATAATCTGAATTTTACTCATTATGAGTGTAATTGTATTAACCAAATAACTTTATTTACTTAAACCAGAAACATTTCACTAAATGAAATTAAGTAGTTTCAATTAATTTTACAACATATGTAATTCTTTAAATTGTGAGACAACTAAGGATAGACTATTAACCATTGTTCATAACTATTTGAATACTTCCATAATTTAAATTCAAGATTATTTTCATTTTTATAAGACATTCATATATTTACTAATACACATTTACCTATCTATTATTTCATTCATTAAGCAATACAAATGTCTTCTATTATTGTAAAAAATTCATATAACAAAAGAAGTTTATAGACTTTAAACATTAAAGGCACATAAAAATAGATAAATTTCCAATAGTATAATATTTTAGAATCCTTCATTAGAAATGAAAGAGAAATTATATAATTGACTTAATTCATAGTGTAGACAATAAAATTATAAAAATAAAGATAAGGTTATACATTTACACAACTTCAAAAAGATACTCACACTTGCATCCTTCACTAAAATCATGAATAAGCAATAAGGATCAACTTATAGATGAGAAAGTAAAAAGACCATCATAAATTTGTCTTTCCTCTTTTAGGTTAATAAGGAAGGTAAAAATTTAATATCAGCATTCATCTTGATGGTGATCATATTATTATTTTTACAAAAAATAAAAATAAAGAGAAAGTAGTTAAATTCACCCTATAGTAAAGTGAAACAAGATTTGTTAAAACTCAAGTAGCTCAAACAACACCTAGTGAATCCAACTTCACCATATTATTAATGTTGACATATAATACCAAGAATTCATTCAACCAAATTAGGACAATAAATAATCATTAAATTCTTTTCTAGTCATCTCTAGAAGTTTTCAGCATTTAGGGAATGTGTGAAAACTCTAAATCTTAATCACAAAACTAGTTTTAATTATCTTCTCTACATGGTCTCTAGATAGACCTTGATATAGATTTAATTCCTCTCATGTAATCTCAGTAACACCAAATAATTATAAATCAATAAAAAGAGTTAACCCTTTGATTATTTTTCAAAAATATAGTTTTTTTAATATTTTTATTTGTTTATTGCAATAGAGAAAATAATATAGAAAAATCACTTTAAGTTATTATTTTTTTAAAATTCAAACCTAGGACTGAGATCATGTGAAAAGATCCCACAATTTTGAAGAATAAAAATTCACAAATTATAAGCGAAAAATTCACACAAACAATATAGCATATAGAGATGATTTATATTTTATTTTTTAAATATAAAACAAAATAACCAAAAAATATATCAAAATTCACAACAAATCCCTCAACTTTTGTGTGTGTGTGTGTGACTTTCTTTTTTATGTCCCTATTTTTATAGGTTTATATGTTTATATATATAAAGTCATATATATAAACCTCTAAAAATAGAGACATAAAAAGAGAGTATATATATCCAACGTCACACCTCTTCCTTTTCTATCATTCTTGTTTTTCGTGAATATTTTATTTTATGTTTTTTTCTTTTTGTGTTTTTCTATTTTTTTTTAAATCTTGTTATTTCCTTTTAAATTCACCTTACTCCTTTGAAGCTGTCATTTTCTAATTTGCCCCCAAATCATGATTTAAATCCTTTTTTAATTTCCAAATTACTTTTGGTATTTATTTATTTTTCTAATGGCTTGATAATAATAATATGACTTAATAATAAATAAATAATCACTAAGTATAAGTAAATAATTAACAAATTAATCATTAATTTTAGTTTAACACCATTGACTTTGTTATTTATAATCAATGTCTAGATTAGTTTCTAAATTAGCTTGGGATAACAATATAGTTTTTTATTATCTTATCATAGGTGACTGACATCATGAATTGATGATAATACAATAGCTATAAATTAAATTATATTCCTTTCAATAATAATTGGTATGAACTCGAGATATCATAAAGATAACCTGCCAATGTTGTCAAACATTAGTAAGGCATGATAGTTTGGCTAGATATGATGGTAACCATATATTATTCATGCAATTTTATGTTCAATCATGAATTACATAACATGACATAAGCATAATTCTACATTATACATTAAATATATTTATAAATACCACAACACAATCACATGATATTAATTATGCATAAGTATTATACTAAGATAACAAGTAAATAATCATCCATAAACAATTATCTAAATGTGGATAACATAAATAATGTATTAATGATAATTGTTCAAACTATGCACAAAATGTGTACATGGCTTCTATCCATTCCTCTGTCATCCTTAAACACCTCCATCTATATCACCCTCTTTGATGATTCTCTTTCTTTGTCATGCTTTGAGGAATGAATCTCTCCTCTGTCAAACTCATGACAAGAAGATAGTCCATAAAATCATAATGTATATAATAAAATACTATATAAATCAACATGATCATCATGTAAAGAATATAAAATACAGCTAACTCATAACAATGAAATCATTAAATAAAACCAACATACATCTATCCTAAAATATAATATGAATTATATATTAGTTAATAATAATCAAATTAACTTATCAACCATAAAAATCCATACATAATTAGGTAAATTTATTTATTGAGGAATTAAGATGTGGCATCCTTTCCCCTAAATTTGGTCATCATCCCAATGACACTTATTCAAATAGTAGATCTAAATTAAAAACATTATCTAGTAAAAAAATAACATAGTATAAATTAATAAATCAAGTAAATAAATGTGAAAATTACCCATAAAGCTCATCATAGTCCTCCCAAGTAGCACTATCCTTAGAGTATTAGTTCCATAATACCTTGCATTGACATCTCTCTATTACATAAATAAATTTTAAGAGTGTTAATTAGTTTCATTCATTCTAAAATGACTACCCTAGGTTATAAAACCTACAAATCATTCTAATCCAACACATGTGAAGGATCGGCTATATATTTTTTAAGATAAGAAACATGAAAGACATTATGAAATAAAGCTATGACTCATGGTAATGCAAGAATATATGATAATGGATTGGCCACTTATAACACTTCAAAGGGTCCCACATATCTTGGTAAAAAAATTTCTAACTTTCCAAATTTAAATGATCTCTTCTATGGCTTAACCTACAAGAACACTATATCACCTACTAAAAATTACTTGTATGTTCTCTTCATATCAACATAAATATTCTTTCTATCACTAGCCTCAATCAATTTCTGCATGATTATTATGATTTGATCTTCTATTTTTGAAAGAATCTCAAGTCTAAAGACTACCCCATTCTTCAGCATATCTCAAATGATTGGTGTTCTACACCTTCTTACACACAATGTTTCAGATGGTGTCATCTACAGATCTTGAACATATCATGCCTTATTCATGATAATGGTAAACCTTGGAAATTTTTTATATTAATCACTTGTCACTTCCATTCTGGTATGTCATATAGATGTAATAATCTATCCATATGCACATGTTCATCTTTACTCACTGATATTCTAGAAAATGTGACACATAGTCTACAACATCTCTCTTGATTCCCTTCTAAAAATACAATGGTATAATCTCTACCATAATTTTAGTTACTCTTAGATGTATTTAATATAGGGAATTATATAATTATTTTATCACTGTGCTCCTTATATTCTTTTCATTTGGAACATACAATGTTCCATTGTACCTTAAAAGGCCATCGTTCTCTAATATGAATCCTTTATAACTAGGATTATAATCAATCTTAGATAATTATTTTATGACTTTATCATAGAATTCATCTCCTAGTGATAATTTAATCACTCGATCATTAAAATTACTCTTGATACTAGCCATGGCTTCTATGTGCCTCCTATGAATTAGTGCATTAGTTATTCTTTTATCTTTCCCTTTGATATAATTTATATCAAAATAATAATCAAATAATAACTATAGGGAACATCTCTGATAAGCATTTAGATTTAGTTAGGTGAAGATTTAATTGAGTCCCAAGTTATCAGTCTTAAGATAAATTAGTTTTTCCATTATATAATGTCTCCTAACTTGTAAGACATGCACTATTGTTGAAAGTTCTAGGTCATGAAGGGAATATTTCACCTCATAAGGATTCAAATTCATTGAATCATAAGCTATCACTACACTATTATACATAAGGACTCCTCTAAGTCCATCTTCATATGCGTCTGTGATCACCAAAAAATTCTTTTGGGTCAGGAACTCTTAACACTGGTTGTGAAGTAAGCTTATTTTTCACTTCCTAGAAGACTACTTCACATTTATATGACCAGATGAAACTTTGGTTCTTTCATTACAAAGAGGTTATTAGATTAGTTATATTAGAATTTTTTTGAATGAAATTCATGTAATAGCCTTCTCGTCTCATGAAACCCCTTACCTCATGTATAAATTTGGTGATGGCCACTCCATAATGGCTATTCTCTTTGTTGGATCTACTAAAATACCATATTTAAAGATAATATGCCTCAGATATTTTACTCTCTCTTAGAAAAATAAACACTTAGATAACTTGACATACAACTTGTGTTTATACAACCATTGAAAAACCAATTTTATATGTTGAAGATGTTCCACTTCATTATTAGAGTATATAAGAATGTTATCAAGAAAGACCAAAACAAAGTGATATAGATAATATCTTAACACACTATTCAATAGATTCATGAATGTTAATAGAGCATTAGACAACCCAAATTGTACTGTGAACTCATAGTGTTTGTATCAATTTCTAAATGTTGTCTTTGGAATATCCTCATCCCTTATCCTTAGATTATGATATTATTATCTAAGTTTAATCTTATAAAATATATTTATCACTCATATTTGATTGAAAATATCATCTATAAAATGTTTTAGAGACATGTTTTTAATAGTTGTCTTTTTCAACATTCTATAGTTTATTCAAAGCTAAAGAGTACCATCCATCTTCTTGACAATGATAATTAGTTCAGCTTATGGTGACACACATGGCTTGATCAACCCATTTAATAATAATTCTTGTATTTTAGCCTTCTATTCAATCAATTTAATGGTTTTCATCCTATATAGTGCCTTAGACTATGGTTTCAATCTAGGTATAATATCGATAGAGAAATCAAATTCATGTCTATGAACCAATCCTAGTAATTCCACAATAAACACATCATGAAAATTACTAAATAAATAATAATATTTGAGATATGGTTCACTAGATTCCTCCATTTCATTTATCTTGGTAATAAACACTTAGCATCTTTTTCCTTGGGCCTTGAAATGCATTACAAAAATCTGCCTAAGACTCAATTCTCTATTCTTACCTTGAATTTGTGTCTAATTTCCAAAATCATCCAAACACTCAACCTTCTTAAGATAGTTGTCAACATTGGGCTTATGATTCGCAATCTAGTTGAATTCTACGATCACATCATATGACCCTAATATTGCTATAGAAATATCTGCTACTACTATGAATTTGGGCAACTTAATCTCTACTTCAACTAAACACTTATCAAATTTGAATTTTGAATCATTTCCATATTGTGCTAACCATTCATTTTCCATTACTCTAGTTATTATAGATATGTTATTTAAAAATTTAGGAGTTATAAAGCATTTTTTATCCCTTGTATCTATCAAAATGGAAATTGGCTATTCAAACAAAATACCTATTAATTCTATAGGTGAAACCTAGAATCCATCTTACCGATTATGAACCACCACATTAATACATTATTGAAAAGGCCCTTGTTGAGGAGTAGAAAATTTATTCTTTGACTTATGTTTGGTACATTCATGAGTGTAATGGTCACCTACACAAATGAACAAAACTCTAGGTGGTCCCTTCCTATCAACCTGTTGATTTCCCTTGAAACCACTTTTGGAACCATTGTTCAGTTTCTTATTTTCTAAATTATTTTTAAATCTAGTATTATGATTTTTGAGCTAACTCCTAGAGTCTTCACTCCTCTACTTCCAACTATTATTTTTGAAATTTGGTTTACAACTTCTAGATTTTTTTCTTAAACTTATTCTTGGCCTGAGTAAGAGATTTCAATTTATGTTCCTTCTTCAATACCTTCTCAAGGAGTTGGTCCATGGAAGATGACCCATGGATGTCCATCTCTCCACTAATTTTTAGTTTCAATCTAATGATTAGCTTTCTGATTTTGAACCTCTCATCTACCTAGTACTAAGGTACATAGTTTAGAAGTATTGTGAAGTGTTCCTAGTACTCATTAAATGATAAATCTCCATTATTTAGATTATATAATTATTTAATCTTCTAGTCAAAGTATAACTATAGAAGCCATCTTGATTTGAACAATGTCACAAACTATTCTCATGTAGTGGTGGTTGATTTAAGATTCATTTCCAACTTCTTGTTCGCCCACCACATAGTTATTTTATAAGACAACTAGTGAGCTCGCCAAACTAGTTTAATGACATTCAATTTGTTTTGAAGCTTTAAGTACTTATCCATCTCAGTCAAGCATGCTTCAACTCCATCACCCAAAATAGTTCCATCAAACTTAGGTGGATTCACATTTTTCATAGCTCTAGCCAATTTTATAGGTACCTGTGCTCTCATATCTTGAGGGTTTTCCTGCTTAACAAATTTTTTTTTAGATATATCAGAATGTTATTCTTCTTCATGGCCATTAAATTCCTATTTCAGATCTAAAATTTGGTCCATGGTTTTATTCATGGTTTCAAGAATTTAATCCAACTTTGTTCCTTAGAAAAAATTCAATTAAGATCAAATGA
>JARHVA010008660.1:167500-175000 GCA_037957365.1 Torreya grandis | reverse complement strand
AAAAATTCATATATAAATTTAAAGTTAAAACTATTCATTATCAACAACATATTTTACTTAATGATCGCTCCATTTAATTATTGCTAGCCGAATTTGAAACAACTTTGCAAGTTGAAAAGGGACATCAGGGGCTGAAAATTGACAATTGATTCTAGAAATGGACACAACAAATGACATCAAAATAATATAAAAAAATTATAATTGTAAATTATAATTATCGTAAGATAATTATAGAGCATCCAAGATTCTATTTCAGAAACCCTCAAGTTTAGATGTTAATTTCAGCTCATTTTTTAACTTGGTTTGATTCTGAAACAAAAAACTAAATGTCAACTTGCACTAAAACATATAAAAGTAAATATAATCATCTAGACATCAATTAACCGACCCCAATGGATGATATATATATCAATTTTGTTAATGTGATAGATAAGAGGTCTCAAATTCATACACAACCTTTTAAAAATATTTCACATGATGAGTAATGGCCCACCATGGTCAACATACCAAAATGGGTTTTCACAACACTTAAGCTATGAGAATCAAATTATTTATGCCAATAATACTCATTGATCATTTAGGTTAGGGGATATTCACTCAGCTTGGCATTACTATAATTGAATGATTCACCACGGTGGTCTAAAACTCATATGCAACTAACCACCCAAAAGACCCAATCTCAAAGTTTTCATCATGGATAAATTATAAATATACTTGTACTAATGAAAAACATTGAACAAAGGGATGATATAATCATATCTCAATGTTATCATAATCTCAAGAAACCATGATATGGTTGAATGATATTCGATCCAATAAGGACTTATATCAATGCATTCAAGGTAATTATGGTATAGAAGAGGTATCTTAGATTTTTTCTCCTATCTTCTGATACAAAGAAAGATATTGATATTTTTTTAATGTTTACAATTCATACTCTAAAGTTTACTCATTATGAATATAATCTCATTGATATAATAGCTTGATTTACTTTATTAAACTAGAGACATTTCACTTAATGAAACTATGTAGTTTCAATTAATTTTACAATATAATTAATTCTCTAAATAGTAAGACAAACAAGGATAGACTATTAACCATTGTGAAAAACTATTTTGATACTTTCAAAGTTAAAATAAAACAAGATTAGTTTCCTTTTTCCAAAACATTAAATATATTTACCTAGATATTCTTTCATTCGTTAAGAAAAATAAATACCTTATATTTTTGTTATAAATTCATATAACAAAAGAGGTTTGTATATTTTAAATATTAAAGGCAAATTCAAATAGATAAATTTATAATAATAGAATATTTTAGAATTCTTCATTAAAAATGAAAGAGATATTATACATTTTATTTCATTCATAGTATAGAATAAAAAATATATAAAAATAAATGCAAGGTTATATCTTTACATACATTCAAAAAGCTACTCACACCTTCATCCTACACTCAAGTCACAAAGAAATAAATAAGACTAGCTTGTAGCTTAGCAAATAAAAATACCATCACAAATTCTTCTATCTTTCTTCATACTAATAAACAAGGTAAACATTGAAAATCATTATTGATCCTAATTATTATTATTATTATTATTATTATTATTATTATTATTATTATTATTATTATTATTATTATTATTATTATTATTATTATTATTATTATTATTATTATTATTATTATTATTATCATTATCATCATCATTATAATTAAACACAATAAGAAGAAAATAGGTAAATTCACCCAATAGTAAAATGAGATGAGATTTATTAAAAAATAATAAACATAACAAGCACACAATGAAACTAACGTCACCACTATATTAATGATGATATATAATAGCAATCATTCATTCAACCTAATCATGATAATAATATTTAATTAAATTATTATCTCGTCATATCCAAAATTAATGCAACATTTAGGGAAAGTGTGCAAACTCAAAATATCAATCACAAAAATCATTTTAACTACCAAATCTATATGGTCTCTAGATAGACCCTGATACAAATGTATTTTTCTCAAGGAATATCAATAGGACTAGAGAATTACAAAGCAATAAAAGGAACAATTAGTATTATTATTGTTCACATATATCCACATTCATAACTTGAATGACACAGGAACATCTAAAAATTTATCAAGATTAAAACTAACATTTATGTATGTATATATACATATATGATATCTAAAAATATATATTAATAAATAAAACATGACCTATGTATGTATGTATGTGTGTGTGTGTCGGTCTAAAGTTATTTTTATTTATTTATAAAAATCTATATATCCAAATTTGTATATAATATCTAAAAATATGTATTAATAAATAAGACATGACCTATGTATGCATTTATGTGTGTGTGTATCTAAAGTTATTTTTATTTATTTATAAAAAATTATATATCTAAAAATTTACATTATAAAATATGTATATCAATTTTCTTATTATTATTATTTATTTAAAATAAAATATATAAAATAAGATTATATATATTTATATATATAGGCTTATAATCATGTGCAATAATGGAGTCATAATGTGTAGCCACAACCATGGTCATTATACTTACCCTTAGAAGGATGGAGAAAATATGTGATGACACCCACTCTCTTGTAGGCTCCTAAAAACCCATAAAATAGACCAAACAGGTGGAAAAGGAGGGGTTGTGTTTCTATAAACAACCTCAAAAAACCTTCAAAGAGGTTTACACATGAGCTATAGGTCCTATAAATGGCATTGGAGGAAGAATAATCAACTGAAGAGACACACCTATGTTGTTGCCAAAAATAGGTTATTTCTATGAGTACCTATAGTAGTGGCTATAGGTTACTACGTCTGCCTTTTGTAATGGACTTAGGTTGATATGAGCACTTGAAAAAATGGTTATAAGTTGCTACAGGCACTTGTAGCAATGGTTGTAGGTGGCTATCCAAAAATCTCAGCAACTTAAGGGCTTTAAACTTGCAAATCAAAGCTCTAACTTTCAAAACAAAAATTTACACATAATTAACACTCACAAGCACAGACAAAGAGACAATAACAATTAAGACAATAGCAGTATATTATATTAAAAATCTAGTTATTTATACTATCTTATATATAGTTATAAAAATATTTTCAAAATAGAGCCCCTTCTATTATTCCACTTCCTTCCTCCTTGTCTTCTACATGTATAATATTGTACTTTCTGTCTTTTGCTTTAGCTGCTCCGTTTTTCTTCCTCTATCTCTCTTTATCCTTGTATGTTATATTCTATTATGGACCTTCCTTCTTCCCCATATTCTATTATGTTCTCCTCTTCTCCTTTTTTGTGCTCACTTGTTCTCTTAAAAACTACCAAAAACCTAGAACTTTCCCCCTAAAATCTTACCTAAATTTACTTGAAAATTCAAATCTTTCATAAATTCCTACACCTACCACTTTTTGAGTTCAAAAACTCCCACTCATATTTCCATTTTTTGATTTATTTCATTATGTTGCTCATTAAATGTGTGACAGTTAGGTGGTTGGATGCCCCAGAAATACAAATTTTGAAATACAACTCCTTAATCCCCTTCACATGACATTCGCTGGTAGTAATATAAATAAATAAAATATTTTAAAAAAATGATTCCCCTGCATCAAAATACTAGGCTAGAAATTTTTGTGAGCCCTTACTCATTGTGTAAAACTATCTATTGCTATGGGTTGAGTGTCCAGTTGCTACAGGTCAGCAAATCCATCATCTTGTGCTAACTAGAGTGATTTTAGCTCTATTTGGTTTAACCATGTTGCATCCTCCAATGATCTACCCTTCCACTTCACTAAATATTCACTATACTCCTTTCCCCTTGTCTTCTTAATTACTCTTGAATCAAAAATATCTTTAATCTCCTCTTGTTCTTTCTTAGGTAGTTGCTACTTCTATTTTTCTAGAAATGTCTTCTCTTCTTATTAAAAATATGATGTCTCTCCTTCATGATAAATATATAAATTAAAAACATTAAAAATTAGAGATATTTCTAATCCTTTAGGTAGCTCCAACACATAGGAATTTGATGAAAACGTCTTGATGCCCTTACATGGTCCAATCTTCTTCCACTTGAGTTTGTTGTAGGTATGGTTGGGAAATCTTTCCTTTCATACATGTGTTAATACTAGATCTCCCACTTCAAAAAATTTTTCTCTCTTCTTCAAATCAGCTTTCTATTTATATTGTTGACTACTCTGATTGAGTTTTTCTCTCACTTGTTGATGAAAATCTTGCATATATTTGACAATCTCCTCTTCTTTAGCACTTTTGTTATATCCCTCAATATTTTTAAGCTCTATTAATTTTGAAACACCCCTAGGACTATGTCCATAAATAATTTGTAATGGAATCTTACCTTTAATTTTATTGACTGAGTCATTGTATGCAAACTTAGCTTGAGGCAATACTAAATCCCATTACTTAGGCTTGTCTCTAACTAAATATCTTAGCAAATTTCCCAAGCTATGGTTAACAAATTTAGTTTGTCCATCTATTTGAGGATGATAAACAAAACTAAACTTTAAATTCGTCCCTAATTTCTTCCAATGTGTCCTCCAAAAATGTCCTACAAACATGGTATCATGGACTGAAACTATGCTTCTTGGTAAACCATGTAATCTAAAAACATCCATAAAGAAAACATTTTCTACATGTGTTGCATCATCTGTCTTATTTCATGCTATAAAGTGAGCCATTTTTAAAAATCTATCAACAACCACACAAATAGAGTCTTTACCTCACCATTTTATTGGAATTCCAAGCATAAAATCCATGTTCACATCTTCCCATGGCTTCTTTGGTATGGGTAATGGCTGATATATGTCTATATTTTGACTCCTTCCTTTGGCATATTGATAAATTTGACATCCTTGCACAAATTTTCTGATTTTTACCTCATCTTTGGCCAAAAATATATTTCACTAAGTTGTTCCATTGTTTTATTAGCTCCAAAATGTCCAGCTAGACTACCACAATATTTTTATCTTATTAAATTCTACCTCATTGATCCTTGTGGTATGGAAGGTTGTTTTCCTTTCAATAGTAGTCCATATTATTTCAATATGAAATAAATTATCTTCTTTGGTACTGGTAAAGAGTAGAATATCATCAAGATAAACAATCAAAAACTTCCCTAATAATGGTTTTAGCACTTCAGTCATTAACCTCATAAATGCACTAGGTGCATTTGTTAACCCAAAGGGCATTATTAACCACTCATATAGCCCTTTCTTATCTTAAAATCACTCTTCCACTCATCACCCTCTGTTATCCTAATTTGGTGATATCCACTCTTTAAATCAACCTTTGTAAAATATCTAGGCTTTTTCAAATATTACATGAGGTCATCCATTCTTGGTAAAGTAAAATGATACCTTATGGTTATCTTTTTGAAGCCTCTTGAGTCCATGCACATCTTCCATTCACCATCCTTCTTTGGTGCTAATTCAACTAGTACTATGCATGGGCTAAGGATTTCTATAATCAATCCTCTTTCTAATAGTTGTTGCACTTATTTTTTCACTTCTTTATTTTCTACTGGTTCCAACCTATATGCTACCTTGTTGGGTAAACTTACCCGTGGAATCAAATCAATATGATGGTTGATGCTCCTCATAGGTGTCATTCTTTTTGGTAAATCCTTGGACATAATTTCAACAAACTCTTCAAGTAGCTCCTTTACTTCTAAAAGCATTTCACTATTATTCTTTTTTGCATCTACTTGTATATCCTTATGAACTATTGTAAAACATAATTCTTCCATTTTAATCTCTTTCAAAAATTTCTTCCCTACCGCTAGCAGCATTCTTGGACCACATTCCACCTCTTCTTCCTTGGTTGACAACGGTGTGAGAGTTTGTTTTCTTCCATTTTTCTCCAATGTGTAAGTGTTTGATCTTCAATTATGGATTGTCTTTCAATCAAACTGTGATGGCCTCGCCAAGAGTAAGTGGCATACATCCATGGGCATGATATCACACCACACCTCATCTTCATATGTGCTTATTCAAAAATTCACAAGGAATTATTGATCAACCAAGACTTGGTTCCTTTTTGTAACCATGACACCTTGTAACGTGTAGGGCAAGATATCCTTTTTAACCCCAACTTATCTACCATTTTAATTGAAACTAAGTTATCAATACTACCACTATCTATTATGACTTTATAGCATTTTATACCTAATTTACATATTGTTCTAAATAATGTTTTCCTTTGGACAAGTTCATCTTCTTTCTTGGTTGGCTTCAATAATGTCCTATTCATCATAAGTGATTCTCCTTTCTCATATTCATTTAGTTGACTAACAGAACCTATAGATTCACTATCCCCCTTTGATACATGTGCACTTACTAACCTTGTTCTCTCTGATCAATCTGATATGCATTGTGAGCATTCATATAATCTATGTCCTAACTGTCCATAGTTAAAACATTTACCTTTGAAGCCTTTACCTTGGCCTCTTCCATATCCACCTCTACCTATCATGGCATATGGTCTTGACTTTGTCTCATCTTTCTCCTTTTGACTTTTTGAAGGGCTAGCCTCCTTACTATGGTTGCATTTTTTTTGTTGCTACACTTTACCTTTATTGAATTCACCTCTACCTTTGTATACTCCTTGCTTCCTTTCTAATTTATATTGAACCTTTAAACCATACTAGTATGTTTCTTTAATTGTTCATAGCCTTATCATACTTAGTTCATCTTAAATTTTTTAATCTCAATTCATCAATATACCTTGTTAATTTTTCATATTCTAACTCATTATGACCAGATCTGATAGAAATCTTATAAAACTCTTCTATATAGGCCTTCACAATTAACTACCTTTTATTTAAATTCTATAATTTTATAAGAAATTTAAGCTGATAATCACCAGGTAAGAATTTAGCCTGCGTCTTTCTCCTCATTCGATCTTATTGATTAACCTTATCTTTGCCATTTCTTCTCTCAGCCTGCACCTCTTTCCAACAGAGTGATGCATGACCTTTCAACTTTTTTTTAGAAACCTTCACTCTTTTTTGGTCCTTTAATTCATCATAATTGAAGTATTCCTCCATCTTTATTATCTATTCAATTAGATCATCTAGTTCTAAACCTCCTAAAAAGCTTGGTAATTCTACCCTTGTTCCTTTTACAATGTTGGAGATAGATATTATAATCCTTCTTTCACCTTCATCTATATCTCCATCTACATCTTCACCTTCTTGTCCAGCCATCTCTGATTCTCCTTCATCATCTTTATGTGCTCTGCCTCTTCTCATTCCACCTTCTAATGCATTCATTCTTTCTTACATTATACTTAGGTTTTTTGACACCTCATCTATTCTTCTTACTATTTCTACAGCTATAACCTCTACCATCCTTGTCCTTGGTGGCATCCTGCTGTGTTAACTCACCTTCTTTTCCTTTTCCTTCTTATTACAGTCTTCGAGCTATAATATCCTTTATTTTAGGGACACATCCATATCTTGACTCAT
>JARHVA010008660.1:145000-162500 GCA_037957365.1 Torreya grandis | reverse complement strand
TATTTATGGATGCATGTCTTATACATATAGATCCTCATCACATCCTTGTACCTATGGATATTACATTACTTATCACTAAAAGATTTATCCTATACTATTTCAACCCTTATGTTTCATTTAACTCAATCTAATTCCAATTCATGTTTGAAAATATAAAATTTCTAATTTCTAATCACAACATTAAATTCATACTTCAATTTAGAATCTTGACAATAGTATGACTTTATGCTATAATATTCTAAGGTTGTTTTTTATCCTGGATAATTTTATCTTAAACTATTTTAAGCCAACTTTTTTAAAATTTTACACCACCTTTAAAAGGGTAAAATTTTGAACTCTTTGATCCGACATTATATGTGACTTTATACAATAATATTAATAAATGTATGGATTATATTATACATCATTTAGTTTGAATTTACAAGTGACATTATATGTGATATTTGTCAATGATAAATTCTTAAAATCATTAATTTTTATTAAGTATAATTCCTTTATTATTTGTTATTATTAAATTTGGAAAATTTGAGAAACCCTTCAAAAACATCAACATTTTCTTGGCTACATATAATGTCTAGTATTAGTGCTCAAATAAGTAATATCATCTAGTTGATGAAAAATTAAAATCATTTTTACCATCTATAATAATTCATTTTAATTTTGCCTTGAGAAATGTTATATACTCTTCTCCTTCCCCATTTATTTTTATATGTTTTCGTAGATGGCTCGATGTTTTGAATATCTAATAGAGTAACTAATTATATAACTAAAACATGCATTAAAAAAATTAAATTAAAGAAATCAAATAAAAATTTCAAGGTTTCCTAGATAAAATAAAGAATAAATGTCAAAATGAATCATTATATCACAATTTCCTAAATTATTTATATTATGCGCATTTAGGATTGCATAAACAAATTTAAAAAATTGAAAGTCTCATTTCTATTGATATAAAGATATGAAAAGCATGCATATCTTGTCAAATAATATATAGTATAATTTGGAATGATTTCATTTTTTAATATGTTATTTAAATTTAGGAAAAAATACTATAATTAATTAATTTACAAGAGATATATACGTCAATTTTACAATTTTTTGTCTATTAATATGACTGTATATTAATATTCCTATATGATCAAGACATGAATATCCTTATTTACCATTACTCGATCACTTAGTCTGATGGAAATAAACATATCCAACACAATCTTAATTAAATATATAATCTTAATATTTTATGAATATCATAACCTCATATTCAAATTTTGAACTTATTGACATAACTAAGGGTTGGGTTCCTGGTGAATGAAAGCCAAACCTCGAATCTTTTCATCTCCAAGCACAAACATATTAGCAAAATAGATTTATGAATTTCATTTTTATTTATTTATAAAATAATATACATGATACCAAACTTCAATTATTTTACATTAGGTCTCAGACACTCCCCTTAAAAAGTTATTAGGTATATTATTTCTCACACCGACTCATTTTTGTACTTGTAGGGTTAGGACCTTAAGAACCTTTCCTGTCTCTCTCTCTCACTTTCCAACTGTTTATAGCTAACACTCCAATATCAATAGTATATCCACCATCAAAAAACTATTTTGTTTGGAAAATAACCCTTTTTATAGATAGTGGAGGTTAGTAACCAATATATCCATTGGGTAGTTGATAGTTGTCCTTATAATAAAATTTGCACTTAATTTCAAATGTTGAGTTTGAACATGGTTGAGTTATCATTCAATCACTTCACCTTTTAAAACAATAAATTTTAAATATAATTTAGTTGTGTTATCCTTTGGTCCTATTCCTATTATGTGTCTTATCATCTAGTTGGCTAATTTACCATTACCCTTTTATGTCCTTAGCGTCTATGATGCACTCTTTGATTTTGTATTTTTAGCTATAGGCATATCCCTCATCTCTTTTTCACTCTTATTTTCATCTATACACATAACCTATTGATAAATATTTCTATTACAAGCATATCTCTAGCTTATACTTCATTTTTCCAGTTGTGTCCATCTCCTTATGCATGTTGTTAACTTTGTGTACCCCTCATATGACCGATGAATGTTCTGATACACATACCCATCTTCAAGATTGATTCCCCTATATTTTTCACATGGTTATTTTGTGCTATACAATATTATCCTTCAATCATGCTCATTGAAAACATATAGGATATAATTTTTTCTTATATGTTCCTACATAAGGTTCCATAGATAATTGTATTGTAAACCAATTATTTAATTAGTTATACATTTTTGGACTGCTCTTTGGGTTATATATTTAATGGTGACACTAAACGTTTCATGCTCATTCTATAATCTTCCATGTTCTTAGTACCCTTATTCCTTCTCCATTGATATCTTCTCTTTTTCAATCTTCTAGTTATCCTTACCTTTTATTTTTTACCTATGTGGATTTGTGCCTACCTAATTCTCCATTGTATCGTTCTTCTCATCTCATTTATTTCCTTATCTATGAGTGAATATCCACTTATTATGACTTCCTCTTATCCATTTATATCAACTTCAATTGGATGTTCTTTCATTCTTGCCCTTTTAGCTTCTCGTATGCAAATAATTTTCTAAATTTTATCTCTTCCTATTTCTTTACTCTTTAATTTCTTCTTTGTTTTCACCAAGTGTCACAATTAGCTCTTTTTGTGTGATTATTTTTCTTTCTACATATCTTTTCTTATATTCTATGGAAATTAAGCATACTTGCTATCTCTAACATGGCCCTTCACTATTGTGCTCTCCTTTACTCTAATTGATAAATTATTAGCCCATTTACTAGGTATAAATGGTATTTTTTACACTCTTCTCTTATTATTTTACTTATTTAGTATTTTCATTATGTACTTCTCTTCTCCCTTCCACATGATCATGTTTTATGGAAAGAATTTCACTTTCCTCTTCTTATGCTCAAATACACATTGATCACCTTAGTTATTATTTTGAGGGTTTCCTTTCACCTCATGATCCTTCATTCTTGTTCTCTTATTTCTATGCATTCATGCCTTTAAATAGGCATGCCACATATTTTGATATTTTTGTCATGACATGCTTTTACATGGCATCCTCTCTAGCAGGTATATTTTCTAATTTCTTTCTTCCCTCTAATATGTATTATTTGTTGGGTTATCTTACAAGATACCTTCAATTAAGATGCTTATTATAGAATAATTATTTATAATAAACACATCAATCCTCTAGTTTCACCTATAAATAATAATCTCCTCTTACTTTGTCATGTATATAGACTCGTGATCCTTCTTGTTACAACATTGGTTAAACAATTTATATGTTCTTAGATTCCCTCATATTAGTTTCTCTCACAATAATTCTATCCCTTAGGACTTGGTGTGTCATGTGATATAGTTATCTTCCTTTATAATTTGGTGATTTGATAACTTTTCATTTCATCACAATCAACTTGAATCCTCTTATTATTATTGACACATCACTTTTACTTTCACTCTTTTCTTTAATTACATAAATTATCTATAAATCCATTAGTGGTGAGTTAGTCTTTGGAAACTTTGGATATTAACACCTCATTAACTACCTCAATAGTGTGATGATATGTCAACCTCTAGTTATGTGTTTACTATCAACACTTATTTTATGCTTAAGCTTTGGCTACTTCCTTAACTTTTTCCTTGGTTTGCCTCTTGGATTATACCACTTTACCAATTAAATCAATGGTTTGGTGATATAATATACCCTGCATGTACAATGGAAACTCTACATCCTTTCTCCCTCTACTAACTATCTTAATCATTTGGTTATTTTATAGATCTAGTTTTACCTAGTGTATCTTTACTTATTAAACACCCTCATACACACATATATATCCTCACTCTATTTTTCACATATAACTCTCTTCTATACCTTTTGGTCATTCCTATATGGAAGTAAAAAATATTGCATGTTATTATATGGCCTTTTCTCATCCATTTTGGTTCACTTCTTTGGGTCTCAATTTTTTTCACTAATTCTCTTAGACACTTATCCCCATTAGTCAATCTCTCATTAAATATTATTTTTGTATATCCTCTTAATAATATTTATTATCATGTTTTTGTGCACCTCACATGTTTACATACTTTATGTTCACCTATAGGATGACCTATACAAAATTCCATTTTATGGTTTTCAAATTTCCTCCTTTTTCTCTCTATGCTTAGTAGCTCCTTATTATTCTATCAAAAACCTTAAATCTTTGATTCCTCCATGTTAAGTAGAATAAATATTGTGATACCTTCACTCTTCTTCTTAGATCTTACATATGAATTTTTTTATGTAATTCTCTCCTATTAAAATATCACCTTATGTGTCTATAAACATGTTGCTTGAAGCCATATTTTTATATTCAACTATGTGGCTCTCTCAACATGCCTCATAGTAGCCTCCTCTAACTAGGTGCTCTCATGATTTCCGTCACTTTTATCCATTTATGTCGTACTCATTAGGGCTGCTTTGTGTGATTCCCATAACTCTTCCTCATGGTTTTTTAGTTTTATTACTTCTTATCTTACACTCCTGATAATCCAAACATGAAGGATCTATGTTTTCCTAGGATGCTTCTACATCACTTGTATCTAGTTAGAAGATCCTAAATCCACCAATGTTTTATCTCTAAAATCACCTAATTTTTTTTAATGTAAAAATAACTTTATTCACTATAATCTATGATAAAAAGTATTTTACATCATGGATTATCATCAAATATCTTTAAAACATGGATCCTTATTTTTATTCATTAAAACTCCCCTCTTTTAGGGAATCTATCATCCCATTTTTATAAAAATATGGATAAGCATTATGTCTTTGAATCAATTCATTAAAATTATGAAAATCATTTTAAATTTTTTTAGTTGGTACAAACGCTTCTTGTTCTTACAATTATATTCTTAATTGATGGCTCTAATATCTTAATCCTAAATAATATTTCTCCATTTTTTATTATATTATTACTCCATGGATCTTGTTGTTATATCCTCAATGATATTTCATTGTCATTAATTCCATATTTTAAAATTAGTAATGATTTATTCATACTTAACATGCTAATTTACTTAATTCATCCTCGACATGGAAAGGTAAATTTAGTATAACATTCAAAATTAAGTCACCTTTACTTTATATGATTAATGTTGGCCTTACGAAACCCTTAATTTATACCATGTTGAGAATAATTTAGCCTATTTTTTTAGTGTATCCATATTTTTTATGGTATTAATAAAATATTAAATGTAATTTACCATCACATTAGTTTTAAAAAGTAAAAACAAAAAACATGGTGACAGTAAGGACAATTAAGGTCTAACACTAAAAGTGACTTTAGTTAATCAAAACATTATACTGTATGTATCAAGACATTATATTATCCTACATACAAATAGAAACATCATAGATACACACATGATTTATCAATTTCCATATAGTATATTCATTCATTATATAAAATGTAAAATGTAGAAAATATTAAAATAATAAAAATCAATAACATATTTCTTGATATATACATATTACACTTACTTTCATGTTCTATAATTTCTACATATACATGTTTACACATGTGCTTCTCATTTTATTATTTAAGTGGGTGAGATTTAGGACATACAGGTGTCATATGATCATAGACCTTTTACTGTTATTAAGATACTTTAATTCCCACACTCTAACTAGCATTAAGCCAATGGTGGTATGCCTTACGTTGGGAGCATCTCTATACAGTGAATTTTATGATGATATATTTATGAATTTAAATTTATTGTATATATAAATATACATTAATTTATCATATATTTTTAGTTCCTACATCTTTATTGTTACATGCATATATACATTTTAATGATACATGTGACTATTACATAACTAAATTGTATACATGCTTATGGTTCTTAGATTTATTAATTTTTATTATTAGGCATGATTGAGCATGTTTTATCAATGTATTATCTTTTTATTTTCCATATAGGATCCTATAGTCATAATATCATGTCTTCTCTGCATTTATTTTAGTCCTATGTCCTTGCATGGATATTTAATATTTAATGGTAGATACGTGTGTAAAATAATTATTTTTCATGTGATATACTATGTTTGGTGACATGATATATATCATTAAAATTACAATTTTTTATATATATTCCTTTGTTATTATGTTTAGATGATCTTTAAAAATAATTTATTGGAAATACTAATATTTTATGTGCTTTATTGATTTATATATCCATCGTATGGCCACATTCTACATTTGGGGCATGTTATTTGTCCCTATATTTATTTTCCATTTCCAAAATAATACCCTTACCTATCTCTTTAATTTTACTATTAAAATATTATTTTTACATATGAGGCTTACATTAGAGCTTATTATTATACCCTATCTCTATGATCCTTGTATGAGGTTTTATATCACTATTCGGTGATACATGAAAAAAAAACTTTAGGTTTAAATACATGTAATGTTAGCTATTTTAAGTGAATCTAACCCATTCATAAATATTGCTTGATAACATAAAGTGAAAATGACTCTTTATTTTTATATGAGTGACTTGTAGGAACAAATATGTACATTACTTGAGTTAAAAAATTAAGGCTAATATAAGAATTTTTTACATCCATTTTTTCAAGGATATATTAAAATGTTAAGTGAATTGAAATTTTTTAGTGAAATTGAATATGTAGTCACTAAAATATAGTCTTGTATTATTGAATATGTTTTAGATTAAGGTAAAAATAGGTTTTGAAGGGGCCCCAAAACCCTATACAGATTAAGAAAGATATATGTTACAAACCAGCAAAGGAGGCAAAACACTGAAAGACAGTGACAAAACCAAGTTTTACAGGGACTTAAAACCAACAAGATAAACCATTTGAAACTCCCCACATTTTACCAGGACCTGAAACCTATACAAAACTAAGCAAACAACCTAAAACCCTCACCAAAATGGTAGAGGTAGAACCGCCTTACCCAACAGTTAATGAGCAAGGCTCCTCCACAGCTTTAGGTTTATCCATTAATCCCATTACAGGGCACCGTGGCTCAAACACCAACCACCGAGGAAATAGAGTTTCCCCCAAACTAACACAAATAATTTGCTTACCAGATCTATAACAACAGCCATCAGATGAAAATCTAGGGTAAAGGAGCAGATCTCACCTCTGTACCACGCAAAAAGACAATGCTTCCAATGCCGCGCCTCTATACCATAGATCCCACCCATCACGGGTCAAGATCTAGTCGCCAACAAGCATAGACTCGTTCGCAGGGGTTAGGGTTTCAGTGCCACGTCCACGTTCATACTCCCCTTCCCCCGCATCTGCTTGTATTATTGAATATGTTAATGTTGGAATTAATCCACATTAATTGATTTCATCATTTAATTAAGACTTATATTCCCCCTCAATCTATCTTATGTACTTATATAGACATATTTATCTTATAAAACTTTTTATCTATCACCTACATAATTGTTATAATTATGAAAAAAACCTATGATAATATATACAAATAATATAGGACCCAAATTTGAAATGTTTCCATTTAGGACAATATTGACCAGTAGTGACAATAGTAGTTGGTAGTTTTTTCCACTATAGTTATATCATGTCTTGTGACTCTCTAATGATCACTTTCAAATTTTTACACCCTCTATTTCAAGTTGAACTTCATTTTTAGGATAGATAGAAAGATTTTTTCCCTTTTTCGATTGATATAAAATCACACTCATGTCATTTATTCTCCTAGTTCTAAATTTTAATAAAGATGCACCCTTATACTACTACACATTGAGAATTATACTTTATTCTTCCTAATCCTAATTGTATTCATTAAAATTAATATTTAACCAAACCAAAATATCAATTTACATAGGCCAAAAAAAGGTACGATCAAGTATTCAATCAAGTTTTAGATGCATTCAAATATATAAAGGATCACAATTTCAAAAAAAAATAAGCGAGATAAATATGTGGGCTTGATTTCCCTCTTCAAAGTATTATATATGTAGACAATGTTTAGTCATCACAATGGTAATAGGAGTTAGCTCAGTCTATTATGCTCCCCCTTTTCATATTTCTATGTTTTCAATAATTACAAGTTCTATTAGGGTGTCAACTCTTAAATAATCCATTTTTGGGTCTTTCATATACATCTAAAGGTCATATATTCACATATAGACCTAATTTAAGTTTCTATAAGTGATTTTTACTTGAGTTATTAGTTTTTAGTAAAATATAGGACTTACTAGTTTGGGACCATAATGGCATTCCATCTAATCCCAAGTTGGTCTTTTTACATTTTTAGTTTCAGTTCCTAGTTTTAGTCACTTGTAGAGTCTATTCCTTTCTTCAAATTTTAGATATATTTCAGTCAACATAGATAGATCTAAGATAGAAATAACTAAGTTGTCATTTTAATTCATAGTTAGTCAAAGTCAATTATAATTTTTAAAATTTACTATTTGCTTCCATTTCATCTTATTTCAATTTAATTTAAATATTATGCTTTATTTTATTTTATTTATCTAAATTAGGTTTAATTCATATTTTAATTCAAATATATGATAAAACATATTGGTGAACCCCACATTTTTTATTTGAATATTTACTAAAAAAAATAATTTTTAGATAAATTATTGAAACGCCAACCCTAAAACAAGATTCATTCAATCTTGGATTCAATATATATAAATAAAATAACTTGATTTCAAATTTAGATATAATATCTAAAACTAAAATAATTTGCTTTCAGCCTCAAATTTAGTATTATCACTAAAATATTATTTTACTTTGGATCTGACATCGAACACTGATATTATTTTATTTTTACCTTGAATCTAATATACAACACTTAATGTCTTTTATTTTGACCATGGATTTAATAAGAATTTACTAATCTCCATACACATAATTTTTTATTCTTTCTATAGAATTTCAGTTTTTTTTTTTTAATTTGTAGTATCTTTCCTTTGTTTTTATTTATTGTATCATTTTTTTAGGATTTTACATTTTATCTATACATTAATTTTTTCAAATACTACATGGATATATTATATGAACACTTTTTTCTTCATTTTTTTTTAAATAAACAAAATCAAATGCTAAAATATGAGTATTATTAACTTAATTTTTTGTAAAGTCATGTATGAAATGGGAACAAGAGTATTCATATACTTAGCATGCTATAAATCCTACATTAACATATCAAATATTACTCATTTTTTAATTTTTGAAACATTCAATCATAGTTTTTACCCCTTTCCATTAGGATTATCTTTTATCAAAATTTAGACTAATTTGAGAACTAACCTTATTTCAAATAAATTAAATAGAATAAAGTAGAATGTGGTAAATAAAATTTAAAAAAGAGTAATAATATAAAATACTAATCTCAAAAAATTAAATCAATTTAAAGGAAACCAACTATAAAATGAAATGACAAAATTAGTTGTTTCTATCCTAGATCTAGCTATGTTGATGAACATATGGCTGAAACTAGAAAATGGGAGTAGATTATGGAAGTGCCTAGGATTGAGAACTAGATTTTGGATAGGATTGACTACCATTATTGTAAAAAATTAATTGATATTATATTTTGAATAAAATCAATAAATTCATATAAAATTACCTGTGAAAAATTAAATTATGTCTGTATGCATAAATTTGACCTTCTAAAGTGTGAAAAGGACATAAAAATATCATATTCAATGGTGAAACCCTATTATATAATGAAATTATTGAATTAATACAAATATAAAATTGTGGAGTGTATTGGGTTATGTTGACCCTAATCACCCGTATAATGACTATTTTCTACCTACATATATAATACTCTAAATATGCAAATCAAGCCCATGTAGTTCTCGTACTTGGAGTGTTTTGTGCAATTTTACTCCCTTAACTATACGAATCGATATAGGTATGAATTTAATAATTGATCATTATTTCCTTTAAATTTTATAATATTTACTTTGGACATGGCTAAGGACTGTTTCAAGTTACTAGAGTAAGAATTGGGAAGAATAGGTAAACTCTTCTCAATGTACAATAATGTGAGTATGTTTCATTATTGAAATTTCCATGTGTTATAATAAGTGAATTAATTGTAAATTTACAATAATAAAAAAATATAAATAGTCATATTACCTATCATAAAAATATAAATAGAAAATTAAAAGGGTTTAAATTTGAAAAGTGACCATTAGAGGGGAAAAGGACATGATCAAAGAATATTGGACAAAATAGTTTTCCACTATTTTAGCTTTCATTCAATCTTTTCCTGAAGGTAAATATAGGAAATATGGCTCATGGATTGGTCTTATAAATCCTAAAATGTGTTTTTAGCTATGAGAAGTCTTTTTACATGACATATAACAATTTAGACAATAAATAAGACCAAATAAAGGATTAGATAGAGTGACGTGGGAAAGTAGTTATTAATTACATTCACAACTTAATTAAAGTTTTAAAGGGATGATTCTAACAAAATAATGTATTTGTTACAATATTTAGGTTATTATGTCCCCCGCCTGCATTTACTATAGAAATGAAATTGCTAGACTAAAGTAAATGTGTTACTTAGTGTGTAAGACACACATTATCTCTGAGATGGTACACCCAATCATGCATGGAACTATAATATATAAAACCATGTGAAACACATGAAATAGTTATTTTTTTTTTATCAAAACTAAAATATCAAAAAAACTTGACTTTAAAAATTTATTGAACTTTAAAAAAAAATTAATATTGAACTTTGAGATCTTGAAATTGAAAAGAGATCAAAGGAATAAACTCATATGTGTGAAATCAAATATTTTATTCTATAACTCTACTTGGATATGATGCTTTCTTAAAGCATTGGATATTTTATACTTCTCATGAATTACCTTGTAAATTTGGTTCTTTATATGAAATAATGCATAATTTGAGAGTGATCAATCCCTAACTTGAATTTACACTTTATATTTAAAAAAAATAAAAACATTTTTACGGACACACAAACCTAAATTTAACATAGTTGTTATTTATAACTCCAAGACATGAAACAAGTTGAAATTGAAAATGGATTTATAGACATAATTCAAGAGGGCATTGAACCTTGAAGTTATGCATTATGTAATTAACTAAATCAACCTTTACATATGGCTTGGATATTTAATTGTGAATTCATTCATGAATGCATGTTCAAAACATAATGATGAACATCCATTCCCATTTCATGACCATAGTATAAAATATTATAAAAATCATGGCATGAATTTTTATCATTTTTACGTTGATAAATATATAGTTTATAATTATATATAGATGTGAATTCTAAATTATATTTAAAATGTGTGCATGAGCCTTTATCCTGCACTCAAAACTATATGATTTTTTACATTGTTCCTCTAATGTGAATGAATACTATGGAATATGACCACATAATTTATGCCAACAATTAAATTTCAAAAAAAAAATAGTTTTATACTAATATTTTTTATCAAAATTAGTTTTTTCTCTTGAAGAGGATTATCTCATGTATTAAAACAACACTATAATTCTTCCCATTTTGAGGTGAGTGAATTTATCCTAAAAATCACTCACATCAAAATAAAATTTGATTATATCATGTGTGGTAAGATGTAATCATTAAATAATATATCACATGTAAAAATTATGTTATCATAGTCAAAGTTGTATTTTTTGAGCTATGAATGTAAGATATGAGGTAAGGTGTATATAAATGTATCAATGAAGTTTGTAGTATGAGAATTGGAGCTATTTTTTTTTTTGTAAGTGAGCCCATGATATCGATTGTGGCACTTGTAAAATTTTAAAAGATAAATAATTGCACACATAAAATAATCACAATGTCATACAAAAAGGCATATAGACTCATACAAGGAACATATTCAAATTTCATAACATATAAATTACACATACAAGGCTAGGAACACATACAATAGACATGAATAATATATAAAATAAAGGATATGTTCAAATGTCACACATAACATTTAGGCAATGGAAGAAAATGAACATGTTTGAAAGTCATAGATACCGAAAAAAATATATCTTAAATATGTTTAATAAAAATTATACTAATGGTAAAAGGTCTGAAAATATTATGGAAAATAAATATGTAGTCGACTATGTATAATTAAAAGCATCATGCGAGCATAGAAATAAAAAGATATTCTACATTATGCGTATGTAATGTGATCATATCTGAGAAAATAACATATCCGTGTACATAATGTGAGATATAAATATTATTAATATATTTTTAAATATAAAATATTATAATAGTATAATAGTCATGGAATAATAACACATGTACATATTGTCACATGTAGATAAAATTCCCCATAATTAGTAAGGCTATTAGGTAGAGGCAAGTCTATCATATTATTCCTTCTAAAATTATGTATCTTGCATACCAATGAAATACATGTGTGACAGAAAAATATTATGATTTTTACTAATCATGAGATATATAAAATATTTTAATGATGTAAAATATATATCTAATCATTATCATGTATTGATTTTTTATTTTTTAAATATTGTAAATGTTTTTGTATTTTTAAAAATTTTCAATAAGAAACAAAAGAAATTAATGATAATAAAGGATTTGAAATTATAAAAATGGAGAGAGTAATGAATAATCAAGGGCATGTGTCTATGTGAAAATATGGACTATAAATAATTGCATGGAGATGTATGATAAATATGCCCCAATGTATATGTAATTTTAACTTTGAAAAAATATAAAATAATCATATGTAAAGGGATTGTACATCATCATTTCATAAAATGTACACATATCGAACTATGTATCATAATAAAATTCATATAAGAATAAATACATATTTTTTTAACATTAATCCATGGTTTACATACTAAAATTAATTAAAATATCTAAATATTGTAAAAATGAAGGCTTTGTGTTCCCAAATTATAATTTTTGGGTGAAAATTATCATAGGACAGGATCAACTTACTAGATATAGTAATGGAAGTTATTCTTTTCCTAAGTTAGTCAATTTTGTCTTTGATATTAAATGGCACTTTATCAATGAATATTGTGAAACCAGTGATATAAATTGTATAATATGACACAATAGATCACCATAATATTATTTTCTTATGGAAAAAATGTTTATACAATTTTGATGCTAAACATTTTAGATCAACACCTATGATCCTTAATTAGGAGAATCAAATCATATGTGGAACAAAAATACCCAACATTACTTTAAAGCTTAAGAAAAATAATTGTTAGTATAATTTTCTAAAATTGAAAAAGGAAAATTTTCATTACTAAGAATTTCCTTTAAATAAAAAAACCTTAATGATTATAAATCAAACAAATGTGTTTAAAAATATTGGTAATTGTAAATTAAATTAATTTCATGAAAAATATAAGCATTATTTGAATAAATATAAGTAATTTTACCCTAAATAACTTATGAGTTTATAGATAAAGATAAATTATAAATTAACTATTTGAGCTAACCAAATTTTTAGATTGATATAATCCCACCTTTAAAATATGGTGTGTAATTTATCCCTAGAAACAACATGAGGTCTAGGTATCTAATAAATAAACCCACCCTAGGCAAAAGGGGGCTCAGGTCTTCAAACAAAACCATGAAATAAATAAGGATCCTCATAGGGATCCATGGAACTAACATGGTAAGGATTCTAGGGGTCTCCACATCAAAATAAACATCCAAGGAAGAATACCCAAAAGGGATAGATATCATTAGGATCCCAAGAGGTCCCATAGCTAACTAAAAAAATAGAGAAGGATCCCCAAGGTGATCCTTTGAACATATCATATTAATATTCTAGAGGGAATCCAAGAGGGCCAAACACAACCAAGAACAGATCCCAAATGGAGGAATCTTTCAAGGTGAGACTGGTGAAAACCCATAAATCCAAAGTAGGAAAAAAGATTTAAAAAGGGGAAACTTATGAAATCATCCCAATAGCCAAAAAAACAAAAAACAAATCCCCAAAAACCAAAGGAACCATCCATAAATGACTAAAATTCAAAATATGCAATGGCAAAAAAAATATAAGGCCTAATGGTATATCTAGATGCACCATTGATTCACCAAGCCTCCAAAACTAGTAGGGGATAAGAGTTATACCAGGGAATTCAAAGAATATTTTTAAAGTAGAAGGTGACTCCACATGGATAAAATCCCTTAGAACCTTTCCCAAATGTCCAATCATCCACAATATAAACCTCCACTACCACAGAAGTCAAAATTTTGAAAAACTACCAAAAACAAAAATGAAGAGTAGCATAAAATGACAAAAATATAAAGGTTTAATGAAACGAAAGTTTAAAAATAAAAAAAGGTCCACATTGGCATTAAATCCCAATGTTCACCTATGCCAAATAACCCATCCACTAGTTGACCCAAAATTGAATCTCAAACCATCAAAAGAAGTAACCAATGGATAAAAGGCCTAATAACAAATGTTCTAGTTGTAACGATTATGTAATAGATCCAAAAAATGGGACATGCCATCATCTCTTCCAACCTAAAAAGTAAGAGGTGTTAGTCTCAAAATCATGGCAATCTGGTAGAGTGGATAGAGAATATTTAATTTCCCACTTGAATCATTCATTACGGTACAAAGTTCCTAATCCTAAGATAGGTACCAACCTAACCAATTAACAATTGGCATTGTATATCATCTACTCCTCCTATTAGGAAGATCTAGTTTCAATTTCATGGTTCCATGACCTTTAAACATAGGATAAATATACCTAGACATAACCATTAACTCAACATTTGATTGACCCTTATTGAATCAGTGACTAGAATATGTCACTCCAAAGAGGTTCTAAGTATGCAAACTCATAGTTGTCCTCATACTCAAAAAAATACATAAATGAATCCATAGAATGAATATATATAGAACCATGATAGGACAAGTCAATAAAAATCTTATTTTCCTCCCTATAAAAGTAACACAAATCAGGCACTAGCCTAGATCCCATCCTAATAGGCATAAGAAACTAGGATTAGAAAATGTCATTTTTTCAATCGAACCTTACATAAAATATCACAAAATTGATAATTATAGGCTATATCATTCTTTCCAAAATATTAAAGATTAGGGGATCTAAAAAAAATTCATCCCAAAAAATCCATGTCTTATCAAATACAATTTTTTTAAAACAACATATAGACGAGGGCGTAGGATCTTGTCTATCTTTTTGATAGGTTAGAGGAAGGAATGACTCAAAGTAAGTAGGTCTGTCCACCCAAGATCACTAAGGGGAAATATTCTAGCTCATTTTTTTACCCAATTCCCAAACAAATACCCTCAAACAAAAATTAGAATATTTAATATCTCTCAACAAAATGAGAATCCTATACCAGAAAGTCAAGAGTTCTCACAATAGAAAAATAGGATTCTAAAGAATCCATTCTTTCACAATCTCTTGATCAATGATGACCAAAAAAGAATTCAAGGGAAAATGTCCCAATGACCCAAAGGTCCCCTCCTTTAAGTCATCCACATGCGATCTCCTAGTAATTTTTCCTATTCCCAGCTTATGTAAACTCAATTGATAGTTGTTTTTTTATACCAATTCATCTAAATGAGGTAAAAAATTACAGTCTTTTTCCCATCACTTAGAGGATTCATCCACAATCAAAACATAATCATCTACAAAATCTTCATTCTCTTCTTTATCAAAAGAGTATTTCCCCCAATTGTAATTGTTGTTTAACCAAATGGCTTTGCTCCTTGTTTCTTCTTCAGTATCTTCTCTCTCCACCTCAAGGAGGTTTCAAGACTTCCAAGGCTATGACATGGATATATAAATCCTTTTTTATTGAGTTTCCATAGATTTTGAAATATGTTACCAAGGAATACTTGGTTGACCTAACCTAATGTTGTTAATTAATGAAATGATTAATTAACTTCCTATGAGAATAATTAATTAACCTACCTATTAAATACTACCATAAATTGATAAAATAAAAATTACATGTTAAAATATTTATAAGAAATTTAATAACAACTTGAGTAACTAAAAAATCTACATCTCAAATGTCATAGAGGAAAGTAAAAGACTAATTCCTATTAACCATAGGTTTCCATGCATAACTAATCATTATCCCTTAATTTCTATTTAAATTATTAGGGTGTTTGAAGATTTCAATGGATTCCATTATTTTATACGTTTTTAAATGGTTTTATACAACACCAACTTTAGTACCTTTAATATTGATAACATGTTTTATTTTATAAGATTTTTAATCAAGAGTTGATTTTTCTTTTCTTTCAAGAAGAATATCAGTTACATGTTCCTTAATTATATCCTTAATATACCTCCCTATATCTCTTATGTAACATGGCATTAATTTCATTAAAGAGGTAGGTAGCTATATTTAGACTATAATGAAGGAACATGCAGTTGATATTCAACTTGAAAGAAAATTTAAAAAAATAGCTCTTGATAAATAATCTTTCAAGATAAAACATGTTATCAACATTGAAGATGCTTGAGTTGTTTTTGTATAAGACCATTTCCAAAATTTTAAACTAATGGAATCCATTAATATATTGAAACATCTTGATAATTTAAAACAATAAGAAGGGATAGGGATTCGTCATGCATTAAAACCTATGGTTTATAAGAACTAGTATTTTAATTTCATTCATGATGGGTTAGTTATAGATTGTTTATTTATTCAGGTTATTTTTCATTTCTTATAAACCTTGTAATACATAATTATTCTTTGATCATTTTATGGTAAAATTTAAGAGATAGGTTAGTTAATTATTCTCATAGGTAGTTAGTTAATCATTTCACTAATTAACAACATTAGGTTAGCTAAAATAATTAATTTGTAATTTTTCTTTCTATCTCAACTCATTAGTTAATTGGGTTAAAATTATTTGAATTTATTCACATAATGATTATATTTTTCACCCAATTAATCTAATTTATAATTTTTATTCTTTATAAACACGTTTCTTTGGTTTAATAAACACGTTTCTTTGGTTTATAATCATTAAGGAAGCTTTTACATTAAGTAAAATTCTTAGTACTAAATAGTTTCATTTTTCAATTTTAGAAACTTATACCAACAACTAATTTCCTTAATATTTAATGTAATAAATGGTCTTATTATTTGACATATGAATTCTTTCTCCTGATGAAGGATCATGGGTGTCGATCTAAAATGATGACAATAAAAATTATATACATAATTTTTCAAGAAGCACATAATATTAGTGTATGAAATTTGAAATCATAAAATCTTAGAACATCATTTTGGACTATTCAAAGCACAAAAGTGAAGAGGAAGATCAAAGAGGATAAACATTTAATAAGAGCCAAAACCTAGAATAATTTATCAATTTATTTAAATGTCTAATAAAAGGAATAGCATGATGTGATAATAAAGAAACTTTGTTAATCATAATTATATTTTTTTATATTATTTA
>JARHVA010008660.1:122500-137500 GCA_037957365.1 Torreya grandis | reverse complement strand
AAATGTGTATTTTGCATCTAATTTCCATATAGTGATTAGAGGGATAAAATTACTTAATTTAGATTGTTCTTTTTTCTTTTGTGGGTGATAAAAGTTGTCTAGGTCGACCCTAAGGGCTTGAAGTTTTGAAAATATATCTTCTTAGTCAAAAATAAGGAAAAGGACATTAGCACCATTTTTGGGACATTGGTGTCATGTGGTGCTATTGTCCTTTTATAGTGCTAGTATAGATGGTATAATGATAGGTACAAAGGGCCAAGATTGGGAAATGAAGTTGTAGGACTTCTTTAGGGCTAACTAAGGATTTATATGGCCCTCACAAAGGTTGGATAAGTGTGATAATAGGATCTGGGATAAGTATAGTGATAATCAAGGGATAGGTACTCTCATTTATCACTATTGGTACTCAAATACCAATTTTGGGTGATTACATTTGACCCCCCTCCCATTATTATATAAATGTTGTAAAGTTAAATGACTAAGATAAAGGAAAAAGAAGCATACCTGGACTTACCTAAGAGGTAAAGCCTGTGAAGCATGTTCCAATGCATATCACAAGTGAAATGTTCATAGCTTAGTCATTTATTAAGATATGTCAAAATCAAAATACTAAACCAAGAAAAAAATTAAAACTAATTAAAAATATGGGAAATGGGAAAATAAGGAATACACCTCACTAGGTATGTGAACAAAAACATGAACCTTGTGGTAATCTATGTGTGTGCATGCATATAGTGATCAATCAGTGAATAGATTAGATGGATTTTATGTCTTGATAAACCCTCATGTGTGGGTGGATCAAGAACTCAATCTAATTCTGATTCCATCATTTTAAACCCTTATTTGGTGGATCTTAACCTATGAATAGCTTAGATTAGACTAATAGTGTGTCTAATCCTCTTATGTAATTTTTTGAATAACTCAGGTACGCAATGACTCCATCATTACCCACACTTGTGTATTATATACATCTTAAATTAAAATTTGATGATGTAACTAGAAATATCTAACTAGCTATGTCAACTTTGTGGCCATTTAGGTATATTAGGTAGCTCTAGACTACTCAAGAATGCCAAGCACTATAGGTGGAATAAAGCATGAAACTAGTGTACAACCTAGAATATGTTGTTGGGTGTATATAATATAGAGAATTACATGGAATTTTACACTCCATATGTTCAACTATAATGTAAGTGACCATACAAAAAAAATGTGTCATGCAGGTGCCCCAAAATTTGATATTTGAAGATATAGATTATGGATTGATCTATAATAAATTATATCTAGGTATTTGAACTAAATATCGGAATGGTCATGTTGTACATCATGCCCCCGATATGAGAAACCATAATGAATATGATTTAAACTAGTATGAATATGATTAAAATTGAGTATAACTAATAAATATATAATTGACTTTGTGAAAATTTGTATTGTACCTATTATACATTTCTAGCCAATAGTGTTATTTTTAAAATTAAGGCTATTTGATAGGACTACCATATCTTGGATAATATCATCATTTTTTTAAATGTTATGTTAGTCTCCAAATATGGTTGTTAGTGTCCTTATGTTTCTAATTTATGTTAAACTATAATTCTTTATGGGTCACTATTTTCCAACTATGTTTAATTCGATCTAATTTTCTATAACTGAGCCTATGTAGTGAAAAATGTTTTGTGAGTGCAATATTGGAGCCTAATATATGTGACAACACCATGTGAATTCACCTTCTTTTCAGGGGAGTTTTTAAACCTATGTAGTAACTATCCTCAAAATGAAAATCTCTATAAAATGTGTGTTATCCAAATCATTTATGATAATTTCATTATAATCTAATATAATGTGCATGAATAATGTTAAAATGTAAGATAATCTTAGCATACGAATGTAACGTAATACGAATGTCATGTGTAGCATTAAAAAGTGTGTCAAGATAGATGTTATAAATGTATGTAAGAATAAATATGAGTAATAAATTTGTATCCACCTAAGGGGGGAATGATGTCCATAATGACACCCAAGTAAGAAGGTTATATGGATGAGATACCTCATGGCATCAAAAATTGATGTGTGTAACAAGCAAAGACAATCATCATGGCCATGACCCATACAATAAATCATACATACAAAAGACATGAGGCATGTAAAATAGGCCTTGGGGCCACAACACAATGGACATGGTTACATGTAACTAAATCTAAGAAAACAAGACATAGAAGGACATATTCAAATATAGACATTCACAATCAAAAAACAAGTTAGCTTAGAGCCATATTGAAGGACATGTTCAAATTTATATATAAATAATTATGAAGGCACACACAAGGACATGGTCACATCTCCAAAGCATACATATTGTGAATACAAGGGAATAGAGCCCAAAAATAAGGTCATATTCAAATTCCCTTCAATAGAAGAAACATAGATATAAAATCATGTCTAGCTTATGAAAGATAGAAATAAAAGTATGCATGAATACGTAATACAAATATATGTAAGAGTGATAATTTACATATGATGAGTCTCAATTAGTAATAGCTAGTTAAAAAATCTAAGTAAGATCAACATAATCAATATGAAGGCATAACAATTCTAAAACTAAGATGTAGAGTATGGAAAGATAGAACTTTGGATTCAAAACTGTGTGTATGATACCCCCAAATGGGTGAATGTGTCAAGTGAAGACCCATCTATCAGTGTATATTCCCCCAATGGGTAGATAATAATTTGTCTAAATCAGTGTAGTGGACATGAGTCTTCTAGCAATATGTAGACACTCAATAAGAACAAGTAAAGCATGTGTGTATGATAAAACTTAGTATACTAAGATATTTATCATATGTAGTGTCTAAAAATTATAACATATGTAAACATAGTAATGAATACAGTAAATAATTTTGTTTTTTAGAGTAATATTTGAATGTATTTTTGTTTTTTAACATATTATAATTTTTTTAGAATGTTCAGATATAATCTATGTACAAGTAATATGAAAAATAACTTATTGATTTTTTTATATGTAAAATATGCATATATGCATGATGTTGAATGGGTTTTTTATTACGTTTCCATCAAGTGAAGCTAGATGGTATACTTTTGGGATAAGATTTTATATGAATATTTATGGTCCAATCCAATTTGGTTTAAAATTTCCTTTATTCTCTTGATTGGCATTGATTTTTCCAAGATTTTATATTAAAACTAAATTATTGAGTTTGAATTACCTGTTATGGATGTGGTTATTATGGAATCCAGTAGATTCATTTTTGATATACTGTAAGATGCTCTAAGGATTAAATGTGAGCCTGAACCAACTATTATAATTCATGGATATGTCTCTCTCCATGTTGATCATCTGTGATGAGTAATTTTAATGGGACCCACAAGGAAGGGATTTCTAACTCTAATGGGATAACTATTTATGTGCCATATACTAGTGAATAAAGAGTAGCTCATTTCATTGTGTGTATATTGGTCTTGTAATTCCATAGTGAATATACAAGATTATTATGCTACTCATCATCAAATTTGATAATTTTTTAACTAAGGATATTATTGATTGTCTTATTTATTACTTTGGCTTGAGCATTTCCTTGTGGGTGATATAGAGTAAATAATGTGTGTCAGATTTTATACTTGGTGTTAAATTTATTCACTATTTTTTATTAAAAAAGGTTCCATTGTCTGTGATTATGGACATTAAGAGGTAAAAGTAGGAAATAATGTAGGTCATGATGAAACAACATATATCTTCTCCCTTTTTACATTGTAATAGGATGGCTTTCAACCATTTTGTAAAATATTTTTTAGGTGTGATAATCAATTTGTGACCCCATAGAGATTTTGGGTTTGTCTTATTGATCAAATTAGAACCCCATAACATGAATTACCAAGGGGATATGATAGGTTATAGTTACTACAAAAGGACATGGTCTAATTTTCCAAGGCATTGATAGTTATTGAATAACTTGGTGTATTTCTGACATTCTTGTTTAATGGTTGGCCAATAGTAACCTTATTTGATTAATTTGTGTGGAATTACTTTACTACTAAAATGACCACCATATTCACTATCATGTAATTGTTTGATAGCCATATTAACTTCCTCATTTATCAAACATTAGAACAAGTGTCCCTTAAAAGATATTTTGAATAAGTCCTAGCCAATAATAACATATCGGAGGTACATTTGTTGTAGTTTATGCTTATAGTTTCTTGTAAAAGTATCAAGTGTAGTAGATTTATGTAAAAATTTGTATATGTTAGAGAACCATTCAGATGATGTTGTAGTGTTAGCGGTAGCTAGAACTATTAAAGATATGAGGTACATATGTGACACTAATGGATATTGTAAATGTTTTATAGTGAAAATCTCCTTGTCCTCATTTATGTCAATGAGGATCAATGATGTGACACTGCCCATTACATCGACATGATGATTATCTTTGCATGAGATGCTTTTTTATAGATAATTTATCAAACTGAGCCTATAAAAAATGAACCATATTATTATATGTAATGAGGCATTATTCTTTAGTTTGGTAGATATTTGTAGCTTAATCTCCATAAACTTTAATTGATTTAGTATAGAAATCATAAGGTAATTAATGCCAAAGATAAGATATTTGTATTCTAAAATGTTGTTGGTACATAGAAGATTGAGTCAGTAGATGTAGAGGTACTATGTGCCCAAGTGGGTTGATTAAAATAATTTTGGATCTAGCACTAGATGTATATATAGAATTATCAAAGAACATTATCCACATATCATAAATGGTATTACATATTGTGAATTCATCTCTAAAATCATCATTAATGGGATTTATATGCAATAATCAATTCATTTCCAATTGATATGTAATTATTTAGCCTTATACAAATTTTTTATAAAATAATTTTGAGGTTAAATTATGTGAGTAATAAAACCCATTTTGTAATATGGCCTAAAAGATGAAATTTTGACATGAGGAAATTTAAAAGATCAACCTTTGTAATGGCTTGTGTCTCATTTTTAATAATATAGTTTCAAAGCTTCTAAGTAGCAAATACAATTTCCAAACAAAGTTTTTAAAATGATAGATAATTTTTTTCATAATCAACAAATGTACAACTGATATAGTAAATGGCCCACTCTTTTTTTTATCATCATGTTGTGTTAGGAATGCACCAAGTACATGATCTATTACTAAGAAGTAAAATACAAGTGGTTTGTAAATTATTGATGGGACCAAGATAGGTGTATTTAAAAAGTACTATTTAAGTGTGTCAAAGCTTTCTTGACATATGATGTCCCATTTAAATTTTGCATCCTTTTTAATTAATCTAGTGAATGATTGGGTCTTATCTTTGAGTTATGACATAAATCATCATATTGCCTAAATATTTCCTTGGAGGGAGTGAAATTGATTTAAATTAGTAAGAGGAGGCATATACATTATTTATTTTACTTTATTTTAATCAACCTCAATGCTACATTGGGATATGATGAATCCAAAGATTTTAACCAATGAAACCCCAAATACACACTTCTTGGAATTGAGTAGTATATTTTATTCTTAGAGTCTTTCAAAACTATCTCAAATTTACTGCATGATGTTGTCATTCTTTTTAATTTTCAAGTAAATAATCAACATAATGTTTCATTATTTAATGAATAATATCATGAAATATATGTGTGATTTTTCATTGGTATGTTGTGCCTATACTTTTTAATCAAAAAGGCATGACTAAATATCATAAGCACCCCATGGTGTGGTAAAATAAGTTTCTTCTTTGTCTTCTTCAATGATCTTATTTTGCTTATAACCAGTGAAGCCATCTATAAATGAGAGCATCTCTTAGCCTAGTGTGGAGTTGACTATGATATTTATGTTGGGTAAAGGAAATTCATCCTTAGGACATGTTTTGTTGAGGTCTCTAAAATATAAACAACATCAAATTTGGATATTAGGATTTATAACAAGATCAATATTAGCTTCTCATTGTGGATGTTCAATTGGATGAATGAAACCAACATCCAAGAGCTGTTAAAACTCATCTTTGACTAAAAGAGTAACTTTGGGGTACATTTTTTGAATCTTTTATTTAACTATCGTGGCAATGAGATATAGTGTAATTTTGTGAAATATGATTAAGGTATCAATGACAATCATATTAGAATAATCACAAGTGAATACTTTAGGAAAATATTTTAAAATATGATGAATATCTATATCTTTTGCTTTATGTAAAGTAGTAACCAATAGTGTCATACGAGGATTAGTGTACGTGTCATAATTGAATTTGACTATTTATTCATTAATTAAAGTAGATCAATCCATAGTATATGGTGTTATGGAGATAATATCATATGTGTTGGGTAATATATAATCTAATTAATTTAAACACTCACTAAAGTATGCTTATGTACTTGTCAACTAAGGAAACATGTTCTTACGATATAAATAAGGGATATCCTCATATTCCCCTAGGAATTTTAAAAGAGCCTAATCATTATAAAACTCATCAAAAGTAGGTAGATCTAGAAAATGTGTATCATTGATAACATTTGGGTAAATAACTAAGAGTGTATAAACATGGTTTATTGTATCATCTACCTATGGAATAGGTGGACAAGACATGATATGCTAAGAACTATGATGAGAGGAATTAGAATTGGATATGTTATATCTATATCCAAGTCCTTGTATACCATGTTGATTATGTGTTTCAACATGATTAATAATTCATTGCTCATGTTTACCAAAGCCATATCCTATGTAACCCATTTTTTCGAAATATCTCAATGAAAAAGAGAAGTGAACTTATTATCATGTGCTCTAGGAAGTGAAATTATTATCTATATGCATGATCTGAATAGTAGATTGGATTGGTGTTGTATCAAAATCCATGTAAGGAATATAATTGTGTGAAGGCTTTGCATGTTAATAATATTTGAATGGTTTTTATCCATATAAATATATAGATATGACCTCTATAGATGAACTTTAAACATACATGTAAAGTGGATGAATCTATGTGCATTTCATGAATCCATGGTCTTCTAAGCAATATATTGTAATTAAGAATGTTAGGCATAAATTGACTTGTTATAAGTAGTGTTATAGTCCCTAATGTAAGTTTTAGTGTGATTCACCCCAAAAATTTACATGAAATATTATCAAACCCTTGAATTTTCATATCATAAGGATCTAAATCATTAGCATGTATATTAAGAATTAAAAAAAGAGATATTTTAAATATTCAATCTTGATCTATTATTGACTAAAACTCATTTCACACATACTTCATTAATCTATATTGTAATGTAGAGAGGCAAGTGTAAATATATGATATGTTGAGGTGTGATATCTTCCCTCTTGAATGAAATACACTCTTTAGTGTATTTCATAGTATTAATTATGGAAGCAACATAAGTTGGATCAGATGTATGAGGCACTTAAGTGTCACAGAGTGAAACATAAAAAAATTATTTATATGTGTTAGAATGTGGTAGGATATCAAAAATGGAAACTTTAGCTAAAGAAACACTACTCTAGTCAATAAATATATAACAATGGGTTTTGTTAGCCTACCAAGCTTTATGACCACATGTGGACATCATAACCTAGACCACATGGTCTACTAAGAGCATAGAGACAGTAATAGAGATGGGATGGTGGCTAGATGTGTGTGATCAAGAAGGATGAGGGATAAATCAGACCACTAAAATTTATTTATGTATGCAAGTGATAGAGAAGGAATTAAAGTGAACCAAAGAGAAAAATGCATCTAAAGGAGACTTGTTAATTTTAGGAAGTATATTTTTTATCTTATGTAATGTACTCTTTATGTGATTAAAGATTGGAATTTTAATTTAATTCCACATAAGAGAAATATAGTGTGTTAAATAAATAATGCACCATGATAAGTATTTTAATTGATATGAAGCATCAAGTATACATGTGTCTATGTCTCTTATGAGTTCATTATAAATTAAAATGAAAAAGCATGTAACTGAAAGTATTAAAATTTAAAAAAAAAAGTGAAACACCTCTTTTATCATTATTATCATCATTATATAAAATAAAATTATAAAATGTATGAATTTGAAATCTAAATGCTGGAAATGTAAACTCAAGGTTTATCCGGGGTTAGGGTTTAGAGCAATGTTTGAATTAATTTGGGTTCACCAAATGTTTTAACATTTTTGTACTTAATTTATGTAAATATTGTGTTTGTTAAAGATATAATTAGATTAAATCATGGAAATAATATGTAATAAATACATCCACTAACTTTTTATAGAATTGACTAGCTTTTGACTTTTCTAAAAAAAAGTCATAAATAGTGTAAGTAATAAATTAGTTGGAAAATAATGTTAGGACTTATTCAAAAGTCTTAAATTATTTTAGGATTTTGGTAAGTTAAATTAAATAAATTTAAATAGAGCATGCTTATTTTATAAAGACACCCCATTATATAATCTTTAGTTTTATTGATTTATGTTTTTGAGTTAAATAATTAGAACTACCTTTTGGATGGAATTCTCATGAGAGTTAGTTAGTAGATTGGATGGTTTTACTAGTCATGGGTGAAACATATAAATAATTTTTTATATGTGAAAAGGTTTATGTCATATTGGCTCCCTTTATATGTACTTGTTTTTTTCAAAATTAATAAAATACTTGTTGACTTGTACTCAGTGGGCTCAAGATTCAACCTAAGTGGTTTATATTCTATTAATGGTATCACAGCATGCTAATTGGGAGCACACTAAATTTAGGTGAATGAAAATTTGAAATATTAATTCACATGGAAATAAATAAGCCTCACATTAATTCAAATTTGGAAAATTGCATGAGTGGTATAAGGTATGCCCTTTGGTAACTTTGGTCTAATGTTAAAATTTTTAAAAATTATCAAAATATTTAATTTTCAAAATATTTTGCATTGATTTTATAAATACTGTGAGTAAATATATGTATATATAACCCTTTGAAATGGTATTGTATGTCCATATGCCATGAAAACTCTTTATTCATATTATAGAACTTAGATCCTTCATTTTCAACAATTTAGAATCGTTTTGAATGATGTAGTTTGATCAAATGTGATTTAAACACCCTAAATTCTGAAAAAATAACCATTTATACAATTTTATTCAACCTTTAAATTTTTTTGATTATGTAGTACGACTTTTAATTTTATTAAAATTAATCTACTCAAATTTTTATGTATGTTTAAATTTATAAATTTATAAATTCACCACCATTATCATTTGAGATGCTATCCAAGATACAAATTTTAGTTGTGTTACCAATATTTTTACTAGTATGGCCTCCACATCACCTCAACTCATCAAAAATGAATTTTAGTTCATCAAATTCCTCTCTGACAGTCTCAAATAAAGTTCAATCTTGAATGGTATGACCTTGTACCAAATTATATGACTAGGAACAGTGGAAGAATAGTTTCAAATTTTTATAGAGCAACCATTGCATATAGTATGGTGTTATAAGTTTGATAAAAAATAAAAGTTTAATTTTTTAATGTTTTTGATAAAGTTACTCAAAAAATCTAGGGTTTGAGAAAGTCCTATGTAAAACTGTGAAAAAAGTTTTTATTTGCTTGGAAATATTTTTCATAGATAAATTAGTTTTTACACACCCAAATGATTTTTTTATTCTAATATATCATAAAATCAAGTTTATATGTAAAATTATCTCATTATAACTTTTAAATTCTCTTAGATCACTTCAAAGGGTTAATTTTTTGTAGAGCTTTGAAAAAGGGAGGTATAGGGTTCTAATCTCTTTTTTGGAAGAATTTCCTATATGGTGTATGATTTTTGTTAGGAATATATCTTTTTTGTATAATTTTCAAGTTTCAAAAAGCATACATGTTATAAAATCAAGAATACTAATTGGAAAATGTAATAGAAGTTCATTTCTTTTACTTTTGGTTATACCTCAGGGGATTTTGTTTGCTTAAATAAATTGGAGTGGTATAAGTGGTATCAGAGTGTGCTAACCATTTATATTTGGGAATTTAATTTTTGGAGGAATATTCTATTTTTTGGAATCTTTTACATTTTTAAAATATTTTAAAGATAATCAATCATCAGAAAGAATGAAATTTAGTAGGAGAAAAGTAATAGTTGTGTGTTTCATAGATAAAATAAGGGTGTAATTGGTGAAATAAGGGTGTAATTGGTTAAATAAGGGTTTATTTGGTTTAAATATATTATTTTTTATGATGTTAAGTACAAAACCCATCAAAAATCTCTTTGTTTTGATCTATGTGCAGGTTAAGTGAAAAACCAATAGAAGCATTATAATGTGAAAGTGTTATTATGAGTGTGTTTATATTTTATTTTTCATACTTAATTTCATTTAAAGATGACAAAAAAAATTTACTTTCACATTGTTACATATTACTGATTTCCAATTACTCTAATTGGAAATGTTGGATGGAAGCTTCATTAGTGTTTAATGAGTTATGTGATATTGTAAAAATTAAAAATCATGTATTACCTACATAACAAGTCAAAATTGATAGTTTTAATCTATGTGATTCAGAAAGCCTATCCTTAACCAAGTTTTTTTTTACTTGAGATAACTATATTCATATTGAAAATTACATAGTTATATTGCATGGAAGACCTTATCTAAATTTGTGTGATAAAATGCTTAAGCATAAGAAGATAGATATCCATATGCAGTTGCTTACATTGTCATTAAAATAAGATGGGGATATGGGATAGTACATGTCTATGTTGAAGAATATTTTTACTAAGTACAATAAGGTTGGATTCAAAAAACTAGGTGATGATCTCATAGTTACTACTAAATTGAAATGACTACGTGTGTCCTATAGGAAATTTGTAGAAATGTTTCATGTCTCTGACAAGATCACATTCTTAAATTTTAATAAAATAGTTAAATTTATTATCAACATGACCTTTCTATAACTATGAAATAAAACAAAATTGAGGAAAATCACATTTCAGAGTCCAAGCCTAGTTCATCTTCTTCTAGTCAATAAAACTATAGAGGGCTTAATTATAAAGGGGATTGAGGTTATAGAGGACGTAGATTTAAAAATTAAGGTAGAGGAGATCATCATAAAAATTATTCAAATAAAAAATCTATACATTCTCATTCAAATGAAATGAGTGATAGAGGATGTGGTCATAACTCTTATAGAGGCAAAGGTCAAGGTAGATCACACAGTCAGTGTCATAGATGTGGGAAATTTAGTCGCATTGCGTCTTAGTGTAGGATTACTTTTGAAAAAATTTAGAGGCCACATAAATTGCTCAGTCTAAAATCTTATTACTATACTGACCATGATTACGATGAGTCTACCAACATTTTTAATGAATCTTCATTCACTATTTTATGTAACATTACTTATATGAAAAATGAGGCCAGAGATGAGCTTACAGATGTGTGAGTTTTAGATACAGGAGCAACCAAACACATGAAATTTAGGCTAGACTTATTTTAGACATTCAAATAAGATTCTATCTCTCTAGTATCCTTGGTAGAAAATTTTATGCATACTCCACAAGGTCTTGGGCTAATTTGAATTCTCCTTCCTAATGGACCTATCAAATACTCAAAGAATGTTCGGTATGTTCCCACATTACAAAAACATCTTATTTACTTGGTAACTATTTTTAAAAAAGTTTATCAAATTGTCCATTAAAATGGGCTCACTTATATTAATTTAGTGAAGGATGGATATAAAACCATGTATACAGGATATGAGGATATAAATTTGGTTAGATTACATTGTAAAGTGCTTCCTTCCATAGTGTAACTTATGTAATTTTTTGATATCAGTACATGTTCTATGTCTACATAGCAGTTATGGCATTTCCACTATGGGCATTTTAATGTTCACTCTTTAGTGGACTTGCAGAGATATGGTATGGTAAGTGGCTTTCCATATTTTTGTAAATATAGTTTTTTTTTTTGAATCATGTGTTTTACGTAAATAACATAGGAAAAAAATTCCTAAGAATTCATCATGGTGAGCTAACAAATGTTTATAGTTAGTTCGTAGTGATGTATGTGACATGAAAAAGTCATCCATTGGAGGGTATACATATTTTTTGTTGTTTATTGATGACTTTTCTAGGATGACTTGGGTTTTTTTCATGAAAAAAAAAAAAAAATCACAAAGTTTGTTTATTGGTTAAACGTAGTTGAAAAAGAAACATGTTCACACTTGGCTAGTCTTTTTTTATATAATGGTGGTGAGTATACTTCAAATGAGATTTTAAATTATTGTTGGGAACATGAAATTCATTGACAATATAGTAATGCTTATGCTCCATAGCAAAATGGAGCATTTTAATGAATGAATAGGACTTTAGATGTCATATCTTAGGATACGATACACTATAAACATCTTTATGTTAATTTTTAGGATGAAGCCATTAGTAATATCATTTATTTGATAAATAGGTCCCCTATAATTGAACTTTTAGGATAAACTCCATATGAGGCTTGGTATGGGTTTAAACTAAAAGTTAAAAACTTGAAATTTTTTGGATGCCTTTTTTCACTTTATTTCCCACTGAACATAGAACTAATTTGGAAATATAAATTTGAAAATTCATCTTTCTTGGATATTCATAAAATAAAAAGGGGTATCATTTACTTGTCTAGGATATAGGCAAATTAATAGTGAGTAGAGATGTGATATTTAATGAATTCGGCACTATGAACATTGCATAGATTCATTCTAATTTTCATATGTTATAAAGGAATATTTTAAAACATGATAAGGTATTAAATAATGAGGCCAACTCTCATAGGTTGTGATATGAGAATATTATCCCTTAAATATTCTCTAGTACTTCACAAGTACATGACTTATATATTTTTGAAAATTATCTATGTCTTCCTTCAATTGGTGTACATGATGAGAATTCTAGTGGTCCTAATTTGAATAATTTGAAGAAATATCCAAAATGGAATCAAAGTAATTTTTCCAACTTGACAACAGATTAAATTGGTCTCATAGGTCCAAGGAGATATCATAAATAGGTGAATTATTAAATGGTTTTTACTACTTCTTCCACTTATCCATCTACTTTTGAGGAAGCTTCTACTAAACAGGTTTGGCCCCAGGCAATGAAAAGTGAGTATGATGTAATTCTTGAAAAATTTAATTGGGTTTTAGTTAATCTTCCTCCACATTTTCAACCCATAGGATAAAAATGGTTTTATATAAATAATTATAAAATATATGAATCCCTTGATAAACATAAGTAAATACCTTTTGTGAAAGGATATATGCAACTAGAAGGTATTCACTATTAGGAAACATTTGCACCAACTACCAAATGGCACATTGTTCATATGGTACTTGCCTGAGCAACATAGAATGGTTGGAAAGTAAATTATATGGATGTTAAAAGTGATTTTTTTAATGTTTATTTATAGGAATAATTATATATGAAACAACCTCAAGGTTTTGAGAAAGTGGGTGCAGAGCACAAAGTGAGTAAATTGATCAAATCCCTTTATGGGCTTAGACAAGCACCTAGGGTTTGGTTTGAAAAAATGAATTCATACTTGAATAAAATTTTATTTTAATGTAGTTAATCTGATGATACTCTCTATATTAGAGTGTAGGGTAATAAATTGGTAGTTCTTGTTCTCTATGTCGATGACTTGTTTATCGCAAACAATGTTGAAAACCATAAGTATGTGAAAAATGAATTAAAATATGGGTTTGAGATGACAAATCTTGGAAATTTTCACTATTAACTTAGCATATAAGTAACTCAAAAATATAAAAATATTTTAATTCCACAAACCATGTATATGTTTTAAATATTAAACATGTTTGGAATGAATCATTGCAAACCTGCCCTCAATCCCATGGAAAGTAACTTGAAATTATTTAAGGATGATGGTAGTGATTTTGTTTATGATACCAAATATAGATAGTTAGTGGGAGGTTTTATATATTTAATGACTACCATGCCTAATATATCATTTTCAATTAGAATTTTATCTAGGTTAATGCATGATCTTAGAGAAATTCATTAACATGTAATAAAAATAGTGCTTTATTACCTTTAGGGAATGAAAACATATGGCCTTGAGTATCACCATAAAAATAAATTAAAACTTCTTATGTATTTTAATGCAGATTTTTGTGGATGTGTCGATGATAGAGTATCCACAATAGGATACATTATGCATGTGGGTTCAGTTTCCATTACTTGGTGTTATAAAAACCAAGATACAATGGCAAATTCATCAGAAGAATTGAAATACATCCCAATAAGGTATTCTTCTAGAGAATTTTTTTACTTATGATTCATTATTAAAGATCTCCATACTTCTTGGATTTCTCCTACATAGTTATACATTGATAATTGAGGTGAAATAAAGATGTCCAAGAATCTAGTATTTCATGCCAAAACAAAACATATGTATGCCAAATATCATTATCTATAAATGTTGGTGGTGAATAAATCACTTGATCCAATATATTGCCCAATTTTTTTATCAAGCAACTTATATTTTCACAAAACCGCTTGATAGAATTAAATTTGAAAAATTTAGAAAAATTCTTGACATGTGTCCAAAGACCTACCATGGATCATAGGGGGCTTTTTAATGACTTGTTCCAAAGTCTTAAATTAGTTTAATATATTAAAAATTTAAATTATATAAAAATAAATGGGGCATGCTTATTTTACAAATACACACCCTTAAACAATATTTTTTTATATTTATTTATGCTTTAGAGTTGAATAATTAAAACTACCTTTTTGGTGGAATTCTTGTGAGAGTTGGTTAGAAGGTTGGTTGGTTTTACCAGTCATAGGTACAATCTATAAAAGAAAATTTAATTAAAAAGGTTAGAAACATACTAGCACCCTTTATATGTACTTATTTTTCTTGAAATTAATAAAATACTTGTGCACCTACATTCAATGGGCACAAGATTTAACCTAAGTGGTTTACATTCTAACAAATAATGATA
>JARHVA010008660.1:82500-117500 GCA_037957365.1 Torreya grandis | reverse complement strand
GACACTAAACAATGAAAAAACTACTAGACAATTGCACAAGCATTAAATGATGGCCAAACCGCCTAGTGTATACGCTACTAGATAATAACATTATTGTCATCTGATGACATTACTTATTCTAAAAAACACAAATTTCATTTGACTATCATTTCACTAATTGATAGTATCATTTTCATCTGATAATTACATTGTTAAATGATAGTACAATTATCATTCAGTAGTTACACTATCATTCACTAGAATACTACCAAATAAAATATGTTATGGCACTTGACAGTGCTATTTACATTTTATGGATGTGTTGGAAAATGACATTGTAGCTATCATTTAATATCCTAACTACTGGATAGTAGCCATAGTAACTGAAGCAAATGGCCATTTTTAAGATACAAATGAATGACTAAATGGTGTAATATGGTGAGTATATCTTATAGTAAATCTTGATAATTTACTTACACTATTATACACCTTCCAACATGATTCTCCACCATTTTGAAACTGATTTTCACCCAATAACCTCTATTTTTTTTATTAATATATTCTAGTAAAATTTTCCCTTCTTATGGGCAAGTTAAATCAATATATAGGTTTGCCATATAGTAATATCATATATAAATGTTACAACCATTACATAAATAAAATACATGTATATTATGGTATTTGATACATTGATTTCTATCATATATTTATACTAAATAGTAATCTCAATAGAAATCAAATATATAAAGAATAACAAGCAATTGAATCATGTTCTGAAGAGAAAAATGCAAATGACCCATCTATCCTACCTAATGAGCCACCACATTGGTTGCCCTAAACCACCTCATACATTAATTATATGTGGAGTTCAGTAGTAAGCTTCATATAAAGGTGAACTCAAAACCATTATTTTGAGCTTTAGAATCTAAGAGCATAAAATAATAACAAACAATTGACTTAAGATAGTGCACGGAAAAATAGTATTCATGATTACCATTAATCCTTTCATTCAACCTTTGAAATATCTATTTTACTTTCTTAGGTTAAATAATGATTGTTTCAGCCATTGAATTCATGTGAGATATGCATGTGAATATACTATATAGGTATTTGTTAACCAATAGTACTAAATATATTCATGACTACTTTATGTTTACAATCATTACCTTCTACAAGAATAGATATCAATATTCGAAAACACAATCATAAAAAAAAGAGGCATAACCCCCATAAAGAGTCATCGAATATACACAAAATGGAAAAGATTCAAACCAATAAATTTATAGAATGAACCTTATATATTTTAAACAAGATTCCAATAGTAAATGAACTGATTTCAAGATTAAACCAAAAAAAATTCACATGCAAGATTTTCCAAGCCATATTCAAATTCCAACACCATCAATAAGTAAACAAGCACCTACATCCATATTATGACTGTATGCAATGATAGTCTCTAAAAATTTTCACCATAACCACATCGCACAACCATTTAAAAAAATTAAAAGTAGTAAAAAAGAACTAAAAATTCAAATAAACATCTTACAAATCAATGGGAATACCCTATTCAATAATAAATCATATGGCTTATCCAAATGAGTCCCAAAAACCCATTCAAACATAGTCATAAAAAGTACATGACTGAGTATATATAGTACATGAAAAAAAATTAAAACATTGAAAATACAATCATATTCAGCTTAACATCAATTAATTACTTTATGGTTTTATAGTTAAGTCAAAAAAATTCACAATGAACTGGTATTGGTTCATTATTACCTCTTGTTTTAACCCACTTTGATAGAATATGAAATAACCATTATAATATGATGGAACACAAAGATAAAAAAACCACTTAATTATTGAAGCTTACCTCAATTTACATAAAAACCATAGATCTTTTTACATTAAAACAATAATCTCATGTTCTTTTATGTCCAACTAATCACTTATAAATTCCATTAACTACTATTAAATCCCACAACTATCCAATAACTAGCAACATGGCTAAATAACCCATAATCATTTCTATAAAAAATAAATAAAAATAAATAACTCATAGTCACAACCTAGTCCTACTAAGACTAAAATAGATTCTATTAAAATTTCAATAGAGATTGGTTGGGGTTTGGCTAACTAAGCTCTCTACAAAACTAAAAAATCCACATAAAAAAACTTCAAATCTACTCAACTAAACTAGTTTTGGGATTCTTATCATCATGACCTAATCCATAATTTAAATCAAAACTAAAGTTCAAAATCCAATATTTAATAAAACTAATGAATACCCCATGATTATCTTCAAGCTAAGCAACCAAGTCAATAAAAAAAGTTAAGACACCATTTCCAAGTTATGCTATAGACTCAATAACCAAAACTAGTTTTAAAAAATTTAATGAAAGTAATACACATGTTCTTAGCATAGAGAATATGAAAAACTCAAGATGTTTCAAATGACCAAAATAAATAAATTTAAATATTAAAATTGTTTCACATGATGCCAACAAAAAAGAAACACAAAGATATTTCTACAACAATCAAGATGAAATTTAGTTAAAGAATGAGAATGGAATTAGAGACTAATAGAAATATAATTTTCTCATTAAATAACTAAATAAATAAATGAACATTCAATAAAGTTGTGATCAAAATAAACCTTAGAATCAAAACTCAAAAATTAATAGCTCGTTATTAGCCTATGTTCCCTCTGTTTCTGAGTTTCAAAACCAACCTTGCTCATTATCCTTTTTCTTGTTCCTCTATTCATCTAAATGATACATCAACATTATATTAATGGTAAATAATATATCAAATATGAAAATAAATCAAATTTGAGTAACATCCATTAGTTATATAATAAACTGAATCAAATCATTTATCATAATATAAACATATCTAGTATTCTACCTAACATAATAGTAACTCAAAATGCAGTCTCAACATTAACCAATAATAATTTAATAACTAATAAGTATGCTATGTAATTAAAAATTGTAAAATAAATAGTGTTGAATAAATGATCTAGAACACTAAAACTGAGTTCATCACATCTTCCTCCACTTTATAAAAAATTATCCTGATGACTTAAAAAACCAAGGATAATTAACCCTAAAAATATGTTCATCTTCCTAAGTATTGTTACGCTTAGATAACATATCCCATTGGAGAAAAATTTGATAAATTTCTATATTTTAAAATCTCATACTATGATGGTATAAGATATTCAGTGGTTATAACTACATTTTTTCCTCTTTTAAAACATGAATATTTTTCCAATCCAAATTATGAGAAGGATCCGATACCTAATTCCTTAACAAAGCAACATGAAAAATATCATCAATCTTAGATAGAGATGGATGAAGGTATAATTGGTTGGCAATAGGGATAACTTTTTTGAGAATGTTAAAGGGTCCACCAAATCTAGGAGCCAATTTATAATTTTTTCCAAATTTAATAGAAATTTTCTATGGTTTAACATGCAAAAATATTATTTCACTGGTATTATATTCATGAGTCCTTTCCAAATATACATTTATATCTTATCTACCTAAAGTATCCTTTAGATTTTGATGATTCAAATCCATTTGAACATCATATTCTTATAAAATATAAGGGCCATAAATAGATCTATTTTCTACTTGTCTTAGCCAAGAGGAGTTCTACATTTATGTCAATATAGAGCTTGAAAGAGAGCTATTTTAATCCTAGAATGATAAGAATTATTATAATAAAATTCAAATAAATTTAGAAAATATTCTTCTTTTCTTTGTTGATTCACAACATACATTTTAAGCATATCCTCAACCACTTATTTAAGCCTCTTTATTTGACCATCTCTTTCTAGGTGATATACATAATTAAAATTTAAACGTGTTCCAAATATTTTAGCCTGATTTTTCCAAAATTTTGAGCTAAATAATTTATCTCTATCATAAATAATGACTTTTACCATGACATGAAGCTAAAATATTTATTTCATAAAGCATTCCACCAAAATAGAATCATGATTAATTGGATTTGTTAGCAATGAAATGACCAAAATTTGTAAATTTATCAATCACAACCAAGATATTATCATGCTTATTACATTAATTTGGTAAAACAATAATCAAATCAAGTGAAATAATAGTCAACATACCTTATGGAATTTAATGAGGATAAATTGATCCTCCTAGATGGTAATATTCATCTTTTACCCACTGATATTCTAAATATTTTACCATAAAATTTGCAACATCACATTTTAAAATAGGTTAATAACAATACCTTTTTAGCTCATGTGTCATCTTCATGACACCTAGATGACCAAAATGAGGTGATATATGTACTTATTTTAACAAACTCTTTTGAAAATCACCTAACTTAAGAACAAAAAATCTATTTTTATGCATTAGCATGCCATCATTTTCAATAGAAGAATTAAAAAAATTCTTTGCTATAGGCTCATTATCCAAACCTACACTCTCTTGCTTTAGAATTCATCAGTAAGTTATTATTCCAAAAAATTAGTTCTAAAATTACCTTGAAAAATAGAGAATGTAGTGATATACATATGACATATGAGAGCGTCAGCAACATGATTCTGCTTGCCTTTTACATATTCAATTTTCATATCAAAATTAATCACAAATTATATCCATCTACACTAATAAATACTAAGATTATCTTAGGTGAATAAATATTACAGGATGCAACAATAAGATTCAACTTTAATATTCTTAAATATAAAAAAAAATGTTTCTTCTATTTTAAAGCATGCACAATATGAACAAGTTCTAAATCATGCATTAGATAACTCTTTTCATTCTATTTGGGCTTACATGAATCATATTCCACAACATTTCCACCCTACATAATTATACCACCAAAATCCTCTTTAGAAGCATCAAACCATATTTCAAAATTACCATTAGGATATAGAATAACAATCATGGGTATTTTAGTTAAAATATTTTTATTCCTATTAATGTCTTCTTATTATTTCAAAGTCTAAAAAAAAATTTACCATTACATTACAATGAATTAATGAGTTTAGTCATTATAGAAAAAAATCACACAAACCTTCTATAGTAACCCACCAAACCCAATAAACTATGTACATATTATACAATGGTAGGGTCAAGACACTCTTGAATATATTTTATCCTTTTTAGATATACGTTAATGCCATCCTTATAAATAACATGTCCTTATTAATGTATTTACATTTGGAAATCTTTTCATAAAGCTTATTTTACCTTAACCTTTACAACACTAAATGTAAATGTTGTTCATGTTTATCTGCATTATTATAATATATCAATATATCATAAAGGAAAATAAGGACAAAATTTTCCAAATAATCCCTAAATACATTATTCATAATATTACTAAAATCAACATGCACTCTTTTTAAACCAAAAGGAATTACCACGAACTTGTAATGGTCATAACAAGTATGAAAATTTGCTTTATAAATGCAATCTTCCTTAATTCTCAATTGATGGTAATCTCATCTCATATCTTTCTTAAAAAATACTATCACATCCTTCATTTTATCAAAAAAATCATCTATCATTGGCATAATATAATGATTATTTATAGTAACCTTGTTAAGCATGCGATAGTCCACACATATCCTAAGTGTGCTATATTTATTTTTCATAAACACAAGAGAAGCACGTAATAAAAACACACATGATATAATGATTCCATTTTCAAATAGTTCCTATATATTGACATTAAATTCATTTAAATTAGCCACTTTCATATAATATAGAGCTTCATATGTAGGGGCATCCCTCACATAACATAAAAGGAAAAATAAAATTCATGCCTAAGTTGAATTTTAAGAATTTTTTTAGAAAATTTATTAAAATTTTCATTCATAAAATAAAAATTTTGGTAAGTGGTTTCCTTATTTGATTTTATATCATGTATTTTAATAGCATAGATTCTACAACCTTTTTCCACATTATTTTTGAGATGCAGGGTTGAAAGTAAGTTTCTCACTTTAAGCTTATTAATACCTTGGATTTTAATAGCTTATCCCAAGTCATCATAACATTGATCCACATTATTACCTTATTATAATTTGGTTTTATGTTTATATAACCAATCTATTTCCATAACAATATCATAAGACCCCAAAGATTTAAAAAAAACAAGTTTACTCTAGTTTAGAAAACTCCTAATTTAAGATCAATTTACTCTAAGTATTAATAAATGGATACCTTTTACTTGTATTAAATTCAACCTCAAATAATTATATTGAACTAATAGGAGATGATGAAAAGTTATAATCAACATTAGAGGTGACAAAATTATCAGTTGCACTAGAATCAATTAGAACTGAAATTAAAAAACTAGGTAGATTACCTTTGATTTGAATAGGGGTGACCTATAATTCAGCATTCATATTATCCACAACCTCATATACCCTATTATTAGATTATTTACCTAGTTTTCATTTAGGAGTTTCTTTTTGATATTGATTACCACCATATTACCAAAATAATATAGTTTGTTGAGGTGCAATGGGTGATGTGTTTGCTCCTATGGTAGGTAAGTTTTTATTTTATTAAGTCTGATTTTACATAAATGACCTAATTTTAGAAGGGGTCTGAAATATAATTTCTATTTTGGCCTTGATCCTTATTAAAAACATTATTATTCCTATTAAATCAATGGTTCTAGTTGAATTACTTGAATTTATTAGGGGAAGGAGAAATATTTTTCACTTTAGACTATCATCTATTTAGTTTAAAATGTCATCTCAATTTCTATCAAGACATTTATTTCTATTTTTCCCTATGAGAATATTCAATCGTATTATTCAAAGTTTTAGGTTGTCTATATTGACATCACATATGAATATTTCCCTCCATCCATGTTTAAACTTTGTTACGTTGGTTTATTCATCATGAATATAGTTCACATGACATAGCAAATGTAGAAATTTATTCTCGTATTCTATTACAAACATATTTTACTAGTTTAACAACTAAATGTTTTTTATGTTTTTCTCTTTTAAATTATCATTAAGATAATTGTCTCTAAACTACTTTTTAAAAATAAGACAAGTAAATCTCAAAGGTTGATAACTCTCTAAATTAGAAAGATGGCTCCACCAAAGAGTTATAGCTCTAACCAACTACTAAGCAACCACCCTTGCCTTCACATTTCAAGAAATGTTATGTAGATTTAATTATTTATGTATGTTTATCATCCATGCATTAGTTACATCACCTGATTCTTCACCTAAAAATGTAGGGGTTGGAATATTTTTATGATCTTTTATAATAGGAACAACCATAGTTAAATGCATTTCTTGGATATTTTGTTCTTCCACTTGACCTTTATCTAATTGAGATAATTCCTCTTGAGAAACACCCTTAATATTATTCATCCTAAATTCTTTGGATTTCAACTTACCTTTCAAGGTAGAAATAATATTTAATATACCATTGAGGACTTCTTATTGACTAGAAGTAGGAATCCCTCTAGTAGCATTTATATTGGTTTCACCAACATTGCTACTAGAATTTTTAATATGAGGTCCTTCTCTACTTAGGTTAAAGTTTTAGGCTCCATGAACTTTACCTCTTTCCCTAGTTATTCTTCTAACTCTACCTCTATTATTATTGTCAACTTATATGTTTTTGTCATCATTTAGCTCACTTAATTTAGTTCTCACCATCCTGAGGTGAAACAAATAATAACTTAGGTAATAAAAAGTAATAATTTTTTTCCCAAAGTTCCATAGAGAAAATAGCTTGGGATCCAATACCAATTTGTAACAACCCAATTTTTTTAAACAACTTTTATTTACTTAACATCATTCAAACCTAGCAGAAGAAAAGTAACTCACCAAAAGTGTGATCAAGTCCATAACTATTTTGTACCAAACACATGTATTTCATAAAGTTTTAAAATTCCTACCAATGCTGTTAGGACATTACATTTAACAATCATTAATTATATTGGGATGTAATAGTTTGCTAACCATACATTGTTATAATAAAAATCTAATCGCTAAACCATGACATTAATAAAATGATTAATACCAACTTTTAGCCTTGACCAAAAGCTTGTATTTGACATAAAATAATTAGAACTATGACCATGTAGGTAAGTTAAGCTATAACCAAGGGTACAGGTCAATATCAACAAGGTTCATAATAGGTTAATGTATAAATAATTCAATTCACAATAGAAGAATCATAAAATAGGGATGTTACACTCAATGATCTACATAATTATGTGAATAATAAGATTTTAAGTTCATGTTTATTTTAAAAATTAATTAAATGCAAACTATTTAAAATTATTCCAATAATACACGTCACATGAATCCATTATCCATAAATTAGGGCTACATGCTTATGTCATCATGACATAATTTAGGATAATGTATATCATGGATTTAAATGATAATATTAAATCAAATTATCTAAGAATAAAAATTAAGTAAAGTACAATGTTTATCCTTATAATTGATGAACATTATCACACACATGGATATTTTGTCAATTGGAATAATCTCCAAATTAAATTACACACAATAATTAAATTCACAACATTTACTTGTGTGCATGCATTAACCATCCCACATTCCATATAGTAATAAAATAATATATAGATATTATAATGGTCATTGGTCCATTTACATTAGGATAAATAATGAACATTCATCAAAAAATCATTTAAAATTTTAACATTATTTTGATGTTTCAACAACCATACTTATGTTTTACATGTATAAAACATAGATAAATTCATAAATCCAATCAATGTTTTAGTTATGTTGCTTGATACATAATTTTACTTACTATCACTTAATACATGAATTGGTTATTTTGTTTCACAAAGATAAGAGTATACAACTACATTTATTTAATAGATTAGCTTATCAATTTATTTCTTTTTTCATTTATGATATAATAATTTAATTAAATATAAAATTTATACAAGCATGTAAGATGAAATATTTATAGTTATTCAATTATGATAACATTAGTAATTAATACCGACTAACATTATCATGGTATTAATGAGCTAACTACCACTAGCGTGAATATCATGATGAAGTAAAACAAGATCATAATCCATATTTATAAATTTATAAATTATTATCACAATATATAGAGAACTCTTTTAAGACTCAATGATAAACAAGAATCCATTGAAAATATAACATATCTTATATGGAAAAATAACGAGCTTAGTATAACTAATATTCATATTATAATTTAGTTTCCTTTTGATACATGAAAACAATCCAAAAATAAAAATTTTCAAATGAATCTACAGTTCTTAAACATCCATGTGTATTGTAAAAAGAGAATTAAAATTGAGTGGTAGTTTAATATATCATTTCTAATTGAATATCTCATTTTTTAACTTGTAATAATCACATAATATTAAGTAACATTAGCATGTATATAACATGAATAAATAAATCTCACCAAATTAAGAACTATAAAATTATAAAAAATATAACTTTATTCATGTGATGCTAGGAATACCATTTCCAAAAAGAATGAAAACATCATACATATAATTTATATAGGTTACCTTTTGAAACTGTAACTTCTTAAGATATAATGAACAATCTATTGGTGCATTATCACCTATTAGTATTTCATTCATTTTGAAAAATGACAAGAGAATGGAACTAATTATATTTCAACATTAAATTACTCATTATAATTTTCATAATATATAATAACTATATATTATTTATCGAAATTGAGTAACATGACCACTTTCCAAAATAAAAATTTTGATTTAAATAATAACCTTAATGACTAAAATATCAAGATCACATTCCTATAGTATATCCATTTATTATCTTTTTGACTTTCAAGTAGGTTAAATCAATGTATAAGTCTATCCATATAATAACATCACAAATAAATTTTACAACCATTACATAAACAAAATACATACAAATTATGGTCTTTTAGACATTGATTTATATAATGTCTTTATGTTAAACAATAATCTCAATAGAAACTAAATATATAAAGAAACACCAAGCACTCAAATCATCTTCTAAAGAGAAGCATTCAAAAAAACCACCTATCATTCCCAATGAGCCTCCCATCGATGGCCCTAAACCACCCCATCCATTAGTTGGATGTGGATTTCAACAATAGTTTTCATAGAAGGGTGAATACAAAATAAATATTCTAAGCTTTAGAATCCAAGAACATAAAAAAATAACAAATAATTGATTAATGAAATGAGTGGTAAAATATTACTCATTATTACCATTAATATTATATTTTAACTTATGAAATATCCATTTTACTTAAGTAAATAAATGATTAGTTAAACTATTGACTTCAAATGTGATATGCATGTGAATATACCATACAAGTACTTATTAACTAATGGTACTAAATATATTCTTGACCATTTCAATTTTCAAATCACTACCCTATACAAGAATAAAAATCAATATCTAAAAGCAAAATTACACAAAAAAGAGGCATAATCCCCTGAAAAGCCATCAAATATACATAAAATTAAAAAGAGTCAAACTCAAAAATTTATGCAATGAACTTAATAAACTAAAAATAATTTTACAATAATAAAAAAACCCAATTTGAGCTTTGACAATTGTTTTTGCTCATGCAATACCATCCAAGTCATACTCAAGTTCCAAACCCTATCAATAAAATAAACAAAAACTCATAATCATATTATCATTGTATGTAATGGCATGCCAAAAAATGTTCACCATAAACATATCACATAGTTGTTCCACCCAAACAAATCAAAATAGAAAAATTAAAACCAAAAGATGACACACTTATCTTCCAAATCAAGGGGTATACCATATTCATTTAAAAATACTATGAATTATCTGGAATGACTCCTAAAAACCCATTCAAACATAGTCCTAACAAAAAAACACTACACGTCCCAATATATACTACATGCAAAACAACATAGAACATTATGAATAAGAGCACATTCAACTTAAAATTAATTACTTGCATTATGGTTTCATACTAAAGTTTACAGACTTCATAATGAACCTATAATGGTTCATTATTACCTCTTATTTCAACCCATTGCAATACAATGGAAAATAAATATTAAAAGAAGATCCAACATAAAGAAAAATAAAAACCACTTAATTGTTGAATGCAACATCAATATAGAGAAAACTTGTGGTTATTTTTCAATAAAAATAAAAATCTCTTATTCCTATATGCACCCATCCAAGCTCTCACAAACTCTATTTATTACAATTAAATTACATAGTGGTCATGTATTTTAGCCACGAATAGATAACAATGTGACCAAATAGCCATTCATCATCTCCATCCAAAATGGAACTAAAAAATGGAACTTGTAGTCATAACCAAGTACTACAAGGCCTCCAATGGATTTCATCAAAAGTCAACTAGGTTTGGCAGACCAAACTCATTATAAAATAAAAAATACCCCAAACAAAAGACTTTGAAGATAATCAACCAAGCTAGTTTTGGGATGCAGTTCATCATGACCTAATCATTAATTTAAGTCAAAACCAAAGTTTAAATTCCAATATTTAATCAAAATTAATGAATAACCCATGACTAATGGTCCCCTATTCAACCTATGTAAAAAATTAAACACAAAAGGTCAAGACATCATGTCTAGGCTATGTTATAGACTTGATAACCAATACTAGTTTTAAATTATTTAATAAAAATAAATGCACATATTCATGGCATATAGTAAATGTAAAATTTAAGACGTTATACATAATCAAAATAAATTAATGCAAAGATTATAAATTTTCTACATGAAGTCAATAAAAGAGAAACATAAAGAGATTATTACAATAGTCAAGGCTAAATTTAGATCAATAAGGAGAACGTACTCAAATACTAATATAAAACCAATTTGTTTATCAACAAACTAATCAAGCAAACATATAGTCAAGAAATACATAATCAAAATAAATCTCAAAATATCATGGATCAAATATAAATATCTCATAACTACCCTTTGTTCCCTCTACTACTGATCTCAAAATCAAACCTAGATCATTATCCTTTTTCTTATTCCTTTAATAATTTGAATGATACATCCAAAGTATTTGAATGAAAAAAAAATATTTATCAAATTTAATAATAACTCAAATTCAATTACATCAATTAGCTATATAATGAATTGAATTAAATCATCCATGATAATATTAATATATCCAATATTCCACTTAACACAATAATAACTCAAAATAGAGTTTTGACATAAACCAATAATAGTCCACTTATTACTAAAGCAACTAAGAATTTTGCCAAGAAGTAAAAAATTATGAAATAAATAGTGCTAAACATGAACTAGAACACTCAAACTATGGTCATGATAACATGACCAATATGAAGAAAATATTCTTGTTATATAAGGGTTAGGAGATCATCGTATGTGCCCATATATAATAGGATAAATTCACCATTATTAAATCCATAAAACCTTGGAAGTTCTAGTTAAACTATATCATCTATCATGTCTAGATATACAATTGTTATGTTGTTGTTGAATTAATTTATTGTGTTATTTTAGATTGTGTTGTGATGAAATTTGTATAATAAGTAATTAGTGTGGATTATTCCCTCTTTGATTGGATTGAATCTTGATAATAACATAGTCCTCATCATTTTTAGTGAACTTTTTGAATAAGATCAACAATAGCTTGAGCATGTGTTCCTAACCTTTCTCCTATATGTCGCATTTTTTAGATATGTAAACCAAGATATTTACTAACTATATTTGTTTTATTATGTTATTTGATAATTATACACACACACACACACACACACACACACACACACACACACACACACACACACACACACACACACACACACACACACACACACACACACACACACACACACACACACACACACACACACACACACACACACACACACACACACACACACACACTTTTTGGTGTAATTTTTTTATATTTTTGAACATGTAGATGCACATGAGGAAGATAATAATCCTCGAGTTGCATCTTCACACAATATTTGAATGGTTCTGATGGGTATATGTAAATGTATCCTTGATAAATGAGATTCCAAAATACATTAAGACTATATGGTTATATTTTATGAACCCATGGAATTTTTTTTATTATATTTTAATTTAGATCATTTGGTAAACTTATAAAACTATATCTACAATTTTAGGACCCATTATAATAGGTAATGTAGTTTGGCTTTACACTTTCATTGGAATATTATTAAATATTAAATGTGCATATCATAATGAATGAGATCATTAATTGATATTCCAAATAATTTTCTAAAATATATGTTAAATATATTTAATCATTATCCCTTATCTACCAAAAATATCTGGACTACTTTGTCATGAATTTATACTTGAATATATAATGGAGGGTGTATATCTATTATATGTTTAATACGTAAATATTCATTTCAAGAGGAAATAATTTATTTTATTATTATTAACATATGTAAACAATAATACATGTAAATGGGTTCTACATGATTTGGTACCATGATTTATTTCAAAGTTTCAAGAAGAATCTCCTTATAGATAGACATTTTTTGAAGTAAATCTAGCAAATAAACTTTAGCTTGCATATGTTGTAATTGACCCAAAATATCATACATTTTGGTTTTATTTTGTTAAATTTATAGGTTTAATAAGGTTTGGTATAATTTCATTAATCATTCATGTTAGGATTGTGGAGCTAAAAGCTTCACTGATGCAAACAGGAGAGGAGGTTGCTGAAGGTTGCTGAGTTGCAGAAGAAGTTGGGGTCGGTCTGATCAGCTGACGTCAGCGGGAGAGCATAGAGAAGTAACCGACGTCGGTCATATATCGGCCGACGTCAGTCACCTCCAGGCGGATAGGGACCGACGTCGGTCTCCTGTGTGGTTCGACTGCGACCTATTTACGGGCAGTTAGCTAACGAACCAAGTGTTTGCATGATCAGGGCTAATTATAGACTGAGAGCTGCGGATCTAATTATGGTAATTAGATGTCTAATCATTGTTTGAATGACATCTATATAATAGACTCATGGTTGTATTGGAAAAGTGTGCTAGGGAGTAAGAGAGCATAATTATAAGCTCCTTCTGTGTGTGAGGTAGAGCTATGGTGCGTTCCTCCTAGTGCCTCAGTACCAGGTGTGTTGGTGCTGGATTGGAGAGCCAGCTGGGTTCTTCAAGAGTGTAGGATCTTGGTCACAGTTGCATGGCCTATATAGGAGATCTACATGGTAAGTAAGATCGTTGATCTGCAGGTGTATGTGTGTGCAAGGTCGAGGTTCACAGGTGAATAGAACCATTGTTTGATTTGCAGGTGTGCAAGGTCATACAGACAGCAACACAACAGGGAGCAGTATCAGGCATGATCTACTTGGAGTACAGGTGTGTACTCGGATAGAGCAAGAGGAAGGCAAGGGAGTTCCTTCCATAAGTATGGTCTGTTGAATTGCAGGTTGTTGCAGATTCATGGGAGATCTACTTGAAGTACCTTGAGTACTTGTGGAGTGCGTGGAGCACTTGTGGTGTGCGTGGAGCACGGGAGGTGAACACCAACTCTGTATTTTGAGTTGGGTGTTGGGACCTGTGAGAGGGAGAGCTTTGGGGAGAAGAATTACTGTTCACTTGAGGTGTGGGAAACCTCTGTAAGGTGGTGGAGAAGAAGTGGCATCTTCTTTATTGTATTCTTTTCTGTATAAAGTGTTAATACAATTTGGTATTGTCTCTCATATCATGTGTTATTCTGAATTCTAGTTACTTGGTGAATCTGGTTAATTTCCGCATATTAAGTTGCTTGGTTTGGTAATCAAATTGTGTGCTTCCGGTTTATCTCCCAACAAGTGGTATCAGAGCTAAGGTTGGAGGAAGCAGGTTTTGTGTTTGGTTACAGGGCACTCTCAGGGGTTTCTGATCGAGTGGGAGTAGAGCAACTGCAGATCAAAGTAAGCTAAGAATGGAGGAGTTGAAAAGCACAGATGGTCACTCATGGTCCTATGGAAAGAAAGAGCAGGTAAAAGATTATTGTTGGTTGGTAGCAGATCAGCATGAAGAAACTGAAGATACAGATGTAGCAGGTGTTGTTGCACAGGATGTGTTTGCAGGTTTCTTGGATAAAGTTGAATCTTGGATAAAAGATTCGGTTGCCTCTTTCCATGCAGCCCTAGGTAGAGGAGCTGGTAAGCCTTGCCAAAGAATTGGCAAAGGGGAAGTGAAGCTGAAATTGCAGGCGGCCAACACACAGGTGTTGATGAAGGTCATGCAGGTCCCAGATTTGGAGATATGGCTAATTTCTTCAGAAAGATTGGGTGATGAGAGATGCACAAGAACTCTCACAGCGGATGCACTTGAATTAGCTGGTGGTAAGAAAACAGGTATCCTTTATCTACTTGTTTATATTACTGATTCTTCTTTTGTTGCAGAGACGTGGCTTCATAGGCTTGGTCACATGAGCAGGAAGGAGATGCATGTTCTTAAGCGGAAGACAGATATATTTGACAGGCTTAAGAACTGGAAAGCCTTGGTGTTTATGGAGGAGATGGCGGACAGATTCCAGTGGATGTGGCTGGACACTTCTGAGCAGGGCAATTTGGACATGGGTTTTGATTCAAAGGAGCTCGCGGGTAAAAAGTCATCACTCACAGGCGAACACAGATACCGATGTCGGTCAGGAGGAACCGGCGTCGAACAGACAGGTGCCGATGTCGGTCATGTGCAGATCGAAGCCGGCGATGTCGGGCAGGGTAAGACCGATGTCGGTCATGAGACCGACGTCGGCAGTATGTAAGACTGATGTCGGTTATGAGGACCGACGTCGACAGCAGGGACACCAGCGCAGGCAGGTTGGTAGTCAGGTACAGACGCATGGAACTGACATCGGTTGGATGCAGACTATGGAGTGACTGAGGTCGGTCACTGTAACAAATTTTGGGTGGACAGCAAGCTATCAAGGAGTCTCAAACACCCATACGGAGGACTGAAGGCGTAAGTAGGCCCTCAAATTCGTTGTTCCTCTTCTTCATACATGTTGCTGATTGTAGAGCAGGAAGGATCCAGGAAACAGGTGTGAGCTTGGCATGGATGAGGATGTGATTCCTTGGAGGAGAACCAGACAGATATGTTTTGGTAGAGATGCCAGCAGGTATGAAAGCACAGAGACGAATGGATACCTTAGTAGAAGAATAGAGAGAACGGATACGTGAGACGAAAGATCAGGCATATGGTCTTGTGGAGCTGCAGGACAGTGGTACAGGTTTTGACAGGTGGAGGACGGAGCATGGCTTCAGTCAATGTCAGGGTATCTACTGTGATTTGACTTACCAGGGGGATGGTGATTGCAACATCATTCTGTTGTTGTATGTGGATGGTATATTTTCTAGCTAGCAGGGGTGTACATACAGGGTTTTGCTGAGCTAAGGGTAAGATTAGTTCAGTGGCGTGTCATGAGGAGTTTGGAGCAGTGGAATTCTTTGACATGGGAGGCATGGAGATCACAGGTTGATTTTGTCTCGAGTGGGAGCTGATGTGAATCAGGTGTTGGCGAGGTTCAGGATGCAGAGCCAGAGCACACTAAGGGCTGGACAGGTACAGTGTCCGAAATCACATGAGGTCTGGTATAGCCCTGAGTATTCCCATGCAGTGGGAGCTGTTAGAGAGTTAGGAGCCAATTCGGGGAAGTGGATTCTCAGGTATTCTGAGAGGGACCGGCAGCAGGTGTTGCTATGCAGGGTCAGGACTTCACTACATGTATTTGTAGGTTCGGATGTGGCAGGGTACTCGGATGACAGGTGGTACACCATGGAATGTGTGGTGGGTTGTCTTCAGGTGGGAGCTTGAAGAGGGATACAAACCAGGAAACAGATTAGACGGAGTACAGGTATAGGTACAGTGCAGCTGTTTATCTCCAAGTGGGAGATTGTTAGGATTGTGGAGCTAAAAGCTTCACTGATGCAAACAGGAGAGGAGGTTGCTGAAGGTTGCTGAGTTGCAGAAGAAGTTGGGGTCGGTCTGATCAGCCGACGTCGGTGGGAGAGCATAGAGAAGCAACCGACGTCGGTCATATATCGGCCGACGTCGGTCACCTCCAGGCGGACAGGGACCGACGTCGGTCGCCTGTGTGGTTCGACTGCGAGCTATTTACGGGCAGTTAGCTAACGAACCAAGTGTTTGCATGATCAGGGCTAATTATAGACTGAGAGCTGCGGATCTAATTATGGTAATTAGATGTCTAATCATTGTTTGAATGAGATCTATATAATAGACTCATGGTTGTATTGGAAAAGTGTGCTAGGGAGTAAGAGAGCATAATTATAAGCTCCTTCTGTGTGTGAGGTAGAGCTATGGTGCGTTCCTCCTAGTGCCTCAGTACCAGGTGTGTTGGTGCTGGATTGGAGAGCCAGCTGGGTTCTTCAAGAGTGTAGGATCTTGGTCACAGTTGCATGGCCTATATAGGAGATCTACATGGTAAGTAAGATCGTTGATCTACAGGTGTATGTGTGTGCAAGGTCGAGGTTCACAGGTGAATAGAACCATTGTTTGATTTGCAGGTGTGCAAGGTCATACAGACAGCAACACAACAGGGAGCAGTATCAGGCATGATCTACTTGGAGTACAGGTGTGTACTCGGATAGAGCAAGAGGAAGGCAAGGGAGTTCCTTCCATAAGTATGGTCTGTTGAATTGCAGGTTGTTGCAGATTCATGGGAGATCTACTTGAAGTACCTTGAGTACTTGTGGAGTGCGTGGAGCACTTGTGGTGTGCGTGGAGCACGGGAGGTGAACACCAACTCTGTATTTTGAGTTGGGTGTTGGGACCTGTGAGAGGGAGAGCTTTGGGGAGAAGAATTACTATTCACTTGAGGTGTGGGAAACCTCTGTAAGGTGGTGGAGAAGAAGTGGCATCTTCTTTATTGTATTCTTTTCTGTATAAAGTGTTAATACAATTTGGTATTGTCTCTCATATCATGTGTTATTCTGAATTCTAGTTACTTGGTGAATCTGGTTAATTTCCGCATATTAAGTTGCTTGGTTTGGTAATCAAATTGTGTGCTTCCGGTTTATCTCCCAACAATTCATCCCCTTCTTGTAGTTACAACCATACATACATTTTACATATTATAATAAGATATAAAAATATGTGTTAATTATCAATTAATTATTTGATCTTTATTGGTTTTAATTTTTGTAATACATGATTTTTAATGATTTACATGAATGGGGAAATACAACATGTAGTGAAAAATAAATATTATTGGAACAAACATTATTCATCCACTATAACGATTAAATTGTTTAAAAAAAAAAATCAAATTTAGAATCTATTAAATGGAAATTATTTATATAGGGAGATTAGCAAATTTTATTAAAATTCAAGGCCGAAATTAGTTGATTTCATTGTTATACATTATATCCAAGGTAAAAATAATGTGATTTCACTATCATAAATTATATCTAGGGTCAAAATAAAGTTATTTTAGTGTTGACTTCAGATTTAGGATCAAAAGTAAATTATTTCTATGTTGAATACCGAGGAATTTATATAAACTCTAGGATAATTCAAGTAATGCTTGAATAGAAAAGTGGACTAAAAAAAATTATATTTTTTTAATAGATTAGAATGTTAACTAACTCTAATTATGATAAATGAAATAGAATGAATAAAAATACAATGTATTAACTTTTGATAACAAAAAATGAAAGTAATATTGAAATTGAAAAAGTGAAACTGGTTGAAATTAATCTAACTATGAAATGGAATGGAAAACATAGTCTTTTAAATCCTAGATCTAACTTTTTTGACTTTTATAAAACTAAAATGGAAAGATAAGAATAGACTGTACAAGTGCCCAGAATTAGAAATTGAAATTGAAGGACAAAATCATCAAACTTGGGACAAGATCAACTGCCATTATTGTCCTAAACTATTCAATTATGTCTTTTTTCTAAAAATAAATAACTCAATGAATGACCACTTATGATAGCTTAGATTAGTTATGTATGCAAAAAATTTATATTTAAAAGTGCGTTTAAGACCTATAAATAGATTATCCATGGTTAAAAACCTAATAGGGCATGCGATGTTAAAATTATACAAATAGAAAATGTGGAGTGTAATTGGAATGAGCTGACCCAAATAACTTCCATGATTATTTTTCATTGCCTACATATCTAATACTAAAAAGAGGGAAATCAAGCCCTCATGTTTCTCTGACTTAGAGTGATTTATACAGTTATGCTTCCTTGACTATATGAATGCATATAGATATGGCTTGATCTTACAAAATATTTTATCTATTTCTAATAAAATAATATTTAGACTTTGATGAGGAATAATTTAAATGACTAGAATCAAAGTTCATAAGATTAAGGAACCTTTATTAAAAGTGAAATGGAGTAAGTATGCCTTTGTATTAAAATATCTAAGTGATATAATAATTGAATTATGTGTGACTTTATAAACATATAAAAGGGGATAACCTCACATTTTAATAACCTAAATTTGGTCAATAATCGTTGATCATGTTAGCTTTAACCATTTTTATATTTAATTAACTTAAAAAATTAATTTTTGCTTGTTTTGGCACCCCACCCTATCTAAATGAGTCATGAAGATATATTTATTTTCTAATATATTATTCATCATCTACATAAGTGATGTAGGAGCATCCTATGAGGATGACAAACTTTATGTTGTTTTGACATTTTTATTTTGGTCAAGTAAATAGGAGTCATTATAAGGTTTCTTATTAGAATGTTCCAAATAATTATAAAAGAATAAAATGTCATTTTGGACACATTTTCATAAGCAGAGGTTATCTTGTACCGAAAAACAATCTTGATGCCTGTGTCATGTTATAAACTCATTGGCAAGTGACCATTTCAAGGTAGTTACTCTTCTTATAATCTTGTTATTTTTATATTTATTTTAGTTATAATCATGAATTCAAATAAATTGGCGTGTTAAACCCATAAAATAAAGGATAGTAACTCTAAAAAAGGTAAAAAATAATAATTTTTAACTCAGTGTTATGGGCATACAATTAAAAAATGATTGTGTGTTGCATGATAAATGGAAAGAAGACTCCAAAAATGCATTTTTTCATTATTTGGATTGTTTTTTTAAGTGATATTAGTTTTTTTAAATGTATAAGGACTGTCATTCATTATTGTCTTACTCATTTTTCCTTATAACTCTACATGCACCTGTTAAAACTATGTTTGTTTAGTAAGTCAAGAATAGGGTATATAGAAATAATTTGACAGAGACTTTTGAAATGAATATGTAATGGGTTCACAAGTTATATGAATTTATTTCAAATCATAACAATGTTGGTCAAGCATAAAATATTGTAGTGAAGTCTATTCCTCAAGACAATACCTGTAGATTATGTAGATTGTGTCCATACTGGCCATAACCAAAAAAATATCAAAAGGGTGTAGCAGAGGTTATTTAGAATCTGATAATGGTATATTAAAATGTGTAAATTGTTTATCTATCATTAAAACTTGTCATTGTTAATTTCAAACCTTTTTGATATCTAAATCTTCAAGTTGGTAGCACAAACCCATAGAGTTTGTAGCTATAGTCTTTTAGCTTATGAAAGTTTATATCATTTATGGAAAAAGTGATTTTCCATATGAATATTTAAATTACACACTAATCCTTACCAAGTTGGAAAATTTTACCTAAAATCTAAATCAAAATATCTTGCTTTTCGGACCTATTGAACAAGACTATGTATGCAAGAAAAGTTTAAGTCGATGTGAAAAGGTAAACAAAGGTTTCATGAGAATAATTAAATGCATGGGACTATTTATCAATTTATATAGTTATTTTTTATTCCATATACAACCTAAGAATCTAAAATTAGTTTCTAGAAACATTGTTAGTGCCTACGATAAGAACCATTAATGCATCCAGTCGATGCATTATAAGAACCAATTTCATAATATAAAGGGCATGAAATAAAAGTTGGTAGATATAAATGTAGGGTGTGATGGTTTTATAATATCTCTAAAACAAATCAAAGTTATTTATTTTTATATGAATACCCATAAACAATAATTTTTATAAATATATATAGGGATTTTATTCAAGAATTATGTAATGCATTTCAGTCAGGTAATACATAGTTTTTGACAACTGACATACTAGTGAAATCAGTGTCTCTTAAAATTTGTTCAAACAAGAATTTATAATTGGTATATAAAGTCATATTGGTGAGAATATAATTATTGGAAAAGAACTGGTGAAGTTAAATAGTCCTCAATAAACTTTCAAAATGATTTGAGACCATATTTGGGTGAGTAGATAGGTATCTATGTAACAAAAAAAATGTTGATTTTGAGGTAATTGTGTTCATATTTGTATGGTTGGAGGAATATATATATTAAATTAAATGGGGTATGCAGATTTAACCCAGAAAATCTCTAAAATAGTTACATACATTGAGAAATAGACAATGAAAGGTTACTAACATATGATAAATAGACAGAGTTGTGCATGTAATCAATTATAGACTAGAAGAGTTTTAAGTTAATTATGAATCATTTATGAGTATTAATTAGTATTATAATCCAATTTTAAATCATATACATCATAAATAACCATGGTATCTTTGATTTTATTTTGTGTAAGTGATCCATTATAAGAAGAGTGCATCTAGAAACTAGAAAAGTTTGAGAGAAGCGACTTATTATCTATATCATTTGGTATCAAAAAATGAGATATCTTGGTAAGGAAAAAAATAATAATGGTAGGTAGAGGATGAGGATTAACAACATCAATCCAAAGGATATTCCAAGCAGTGCATGTTATGGTGGTTGAGATGAAATATCTACAAGTAAGATTACAAGCCATGGAGTTGGCATAATGAAGAGAGACAAACTAAGGTGATATATCTGATGTTTAGGATGAGACTCCTCATGAATAGGTAATAGAGTAAGGTTATGAATTAATATTATAATAGATTTTAATTATATCAATACTTGGGGTGAGTTCAAAACCCAAGGTGGAAGTGCCCATGTATGAGCGAAGATTAAATGTGGAAGAGTTAGTTGACTAGATGACATCCATGGCTAAATAAATTTATTATGAAGAGGTGAAGGAAGACAATAAGGTGAAATTTTTAGTAAAAATATTAAAGGACACACATCCTTGTGGTGGGATGGTATCTAGGAAGAGAAAAGAAGAAGAGGAAAAGATAAGATAAAGTCATGGGATAGGATGGTGGTTAAGATGAAAGGAAAGTTCATGTCTAAAGCTTATCAGACTCATTTTCTTAGGAGACTAAGAAAATTGATAAAAAATGATATGACATTGAAGGAATACATGGAGGAATTCTACAAGTTGACCTTTCATGTAGGCCATATTGAAAATGATGCTGAGAAGGTGGCTAGATACATGAATGGTTTGAAGTTTTCCATTCAAGATGAGTTGAGTATATTGGCACCTAATACTATTAAGGAGGCTTATCAAGTAGCCTTAATGGTAGAAGAAACATTTTCAAGAAGGCAAAGTTAGTTGAATATAGGAAGAGTTGGAAGACACTATAGAGGAATAAATGAATAAGAAGGAAAAGGGTAGAAAAGCAATAGAGGATAATGGAAAGGACAAAATAAATAAATGAGTACTAATTTAAAGATTTAAATTTCATCAAATATAGGTGGTTATAGTGATAGAGGTAGAATATTCTATGGTAGAGGAAGAGGTAATGGATGGTTTACAAGCAAGTGTTTCAAATACAACAAGTTTGCAGGGCATAGGTCCTATAAGTGCCTTAAAGATGTGAAAAGTGTTAGATATTAGAAAGAGATTATAAATTGGGTAGTAAAATAATAGGATGAGATTGAAAATACAATTCCACACTATGTTTAGGAGATTTAAATAGGTGAGAGCTTGCTAATGAAGAGAGTTATTTTGAAAACTAGCCAAGAAGAAAGAGAACCACCATAAAGAAAGACCTTGTTTCAAACCATGTGCAAGAGTAAAGGTAAGTGATACAAGGTTATTTTGGATAATGGTAGTATATTAAATTTATTGTATTCATTTATGTGTCCAAACTAGGCCTATAAAAAAGTTAGCATCCAAAACCATACAAGGTTTCCTGGATCCAAAATGAACATCAAGTCCTAGTTAGTGAGCATTGTCATGTAGACTTGCAGATAGGTGGATATAAGGATATGATATTATGTGATGTAATTCCCATTTATTTTTTCCATGTCATTCTTGGGAGACCATGATAGTATGATATGAAATCATTTCATGATGGGAGAGCTAATACCTATACTATTAAGAAAGATGGTTGCAAGCATACATTGAAACTAGTGAAGGACATTGCATTGAGAGAGACACCAAGTATCATGTTGTTTGGATAAAAGGATTACATGTCTAAGGAAGATAGTTTTAATAGTAATAAGTATGATAACATAATATTTTTAATTAAGAATCATGAAGGTGAGATGAAGTGCTAGTTACAAAACCATTAGAAGATTCGATTGCCATAGTTTTACAACATTTTAAGGAGTTTTAGGTGGTTAATAAGGAGATGCTACATTTATACCAGAAAGTTAAGTTGATTTAAGATGATATTTTTTAGGATTTTTTTATAAACTTGTATTATCATTTGTCCTCCATACAATATAAAGAGTTTCCTCGAGGTTTTATTGATAAGTATCTATGTTGAGGGATTTCGTGGTGGAGAGAGAAGAAAATGGTCAAGAGGAGAGTAGATAGTAGATAGAGGTTGATAAAGAGGTTTCAATAGTTTAGGATCTTATATAAGAAATGAAGGAACCATCAAAAATCATTCAAAATATAAAAAACCCAAGCATAGACAAAGCAAGCATGTCAAAGCAAGAGATTAAATTTTAAGGAGATAACCAAAACTTTATTTTCTTTGACTTTTGTTTCCCATGTGTAGGAAGGTTGAAATAAAAGGACCAATTGTTGAAGATGGTAAATCTTAAAATCACTATTAAAATCATCCACCTCAAATGAGTACACACGATGGAGTTGATCAAAGAATGAAGAGGGCTATGTGCTAGTCATAAACCTTTAGATCTAGGAGGTATGCCAATGCATAATAGGAGAGCACTAGAAAGAGGAATGTTTAGGATATATAGATGAGTTAAAAAACTTTCAAGGAAAGTTTATTTTCATACCCAAAGAGTATGATGTAGGATCATCCCATGAGAATTACAAGTTTTGTGTTGTTTTGGTCAAGTAAATAGGAGTCATTAGGAGGTTGTTTATAAGTCTAAAAGGTGGAAAATAATTACAAAATAATAAAATGTCACTATGGGCACATTTTGCATAAATAAATGTCATTTTTTATGAACAAGCAATCTTGATGCTTGTGTCAAGTTGCAAACTCATTGGCAAGTGACCATTTCTAGGTAGTTACTCTTGTTATCATATTGTTAATTTTGGCTTTATTTTAGTTATAAGCATGCATTCAAAGAAATTGGGGTGTTCTACCTAACAAAGAAAGGATAGTGATTTAACATATTTGGGAATAATGGATTTTTATTCCTATTTTAGTTAAGGGTATAGATTCATAAATTAATACAAAATATAACAATAATTATAGTCTTGATTTGTATAATTACTTATCTTTTTCACATTTCTAAAAATAACAATAAATAGGAAGAAATATAAACTGGCTGAAAATAGATTGAGATGACTGATACAGAGGATAAAAATGGTTATTTAGGATAGGGAAGGTGTCATAAACCTAAATCTAACATGTATTTAGTGAAAGGATAGGAACATCAAAAAGTGGATGCTTTAGTGTCTAGTGTTATTGTTTATTTCTTCCATTGTTATCCAAAATAGTCATAGAGACCTATTTTTTTTTTGTGTGTGTTGTTCCTTGTGAGCCTGTGTCTAAAATCTTAACTATTGATTATTGATGGAACTTGTTATATAGTTAATTTAATCTTTGAAACCCTAACCTTCCATCATGTTTGATAAAACAATGTTTGAGTCACATAAGAAAAGGGGGGTTTAGTATGTAATATGCATTGAACATGTAATTCACACCCCTTATATAGGCACGCTACTTACATACCAATACTAAAAAAAGGGATAAATCCATATGTAGTTCTCCCACCTAATGTGCTTTGTGCAATAGTGGTATGTAGATGAAAAAATACCAAGTTGAGATTGTTTGAGGTAGTTAGGGACTGATATGAGGGTTTGAGTATGTTTGCATCTATGTTGGGTGACTATATGCATAGAATAGGAATGTTTTCCTTAGTGATTTTTTTGTATTATTTCTTGCTTTTTAAGACTTGTCACCTCCTTTGTAAATGAACTTTTAGTGGGATTTAATAGGTAAATATTGATCATGGGTCATATGTATTCACACTAAGCCAACCTAATTAAGGATAAGGACTGGATGGAAATGACCATTGGGGCTCACAGTGTAAATGGACAAGAGTGTCAAAAACACACTCTAGGGTTTGATGTTGTAGTCTAAATTTGGTGCTCTTATTTTACAGGGTCAAGACCTAGCAGAATAAGATTGGCATAGGAAATATTATCTATCTAAAGTGGAATCAGGGTTGAGATGGTTCTTGATGAATGGTAATGAGTAAAAAGGTATCTAAATGGGTCACAATAACATGCAAAAAGAACCTATGGATAAGGTCTCACAATCCACACTCAAACTACCAATTTGAATATTTTATATGACTACATTTTCCCCACCTTTATTCTAGTGATGGAGTAAAGTGAAATACTAGGGTATAGGAAAAATAGAAAGCGTACCTAAACCTACATTCAAGGATGAATCCCATGAATATGTTTGATGTTGAGTGTGCATAGAAAGAGCACAATTTGAAGCATAAATCTACAGGAGAAAATAAGGAGTAGATCAGTTCTTAATAGATATGATATGTCTAAAATAAGAATGTATAAAGGTTAGGTGAGAGAGAGAGAGAGAGAGGAAAAAATACACCTCATCGAGTATGTGAAATAATACAAAACATGTTGTGATGTTGAGTGATGTTTAGTGATGTTGCATATGTGATATATAAAGACTAGTATCATGAATAGAGTTGAGTGCTAAAATCCCCAAGGGTGGCTCAAGAATACAAATATTATCCCTTTGGCTCAATTTTCACCTACTATATAGTGAGGCTATTTGATTATGAATGTGTTAATCAATGTTTGGACTATGTGTTCAATCCCTCTGAGTAGGTGGCTCAATAATACAAAGGCGAACTAGCCCTCTAGCTTAATAATATAAGTGTGAACTATGAACTTATACTAGTATGATTATGTGTCATATGAGATGGCTCATGAATCCCATTAATGATCTATAATCTGATAATGTGGTGTGGATAGCTGAATGTGTACTAAGAACTAGGCCAATTTGGCCACTCTGAAAGGTGGACAATAGGCTTGTATGAAAGCCACTCTAAAAATGAGAACTATATTTATATTAAATCCAATTTGAAATGATGTCAACCACCTATATATCAAATAAGGCACACAACCACTCAAAATACATAGGTAATACAATGAACTAGAAAGAAAAGAAGTCAAGTTTGTCATGCACATTGCCTCCAATCACTAGTGTCTGTAACATGTATTTTGCTCTAGAAGTCATACCAACTACCCAATCTAAAAATAGAAATGATAGACATCATGCCATGTATGATGTCCCCTATATCTATATGTTTTGGGTAAAACTACACTAAAATTGCATAATCTAAAGGGAACCATATCTAAAAATATATAATTGACCTTACCTTTCTATTTATTTCTAAAAATTATAGATTTTTTGCTATTTGGATAGGAACACTAAAAAGTGGACACTTTGGTGTTTAGTGTTATATAATTCTGATGCTCTTGTCCATTACTATTTTTGATGATTATTATATATTCATCAATGTTTTTTTAGGTCTATTCTATGTGTTTTGAATTATAATTATTATTTTGAGTGTTTTAAAAACTAATTTTTAATTGATGGAGGCTTTGATGTCTAAGACAAAACCCCTGCATGTTTCCCCCTCTTTTGATGGTAGGAATGAAAACACTACAATAACTACCCTCAGAATAAATATCCCTAAAATTATGTTATGTTTTGGACTACATGATATAGCAATGATAATTGAAAATATGTCTCAAACATAGCATATTTTGTATTAGATATTATTACATAAACATGGGTATGCCAATAAAGATGTAATAATGTAATAGCATGTGTAGTATACTGAACTGAAACTATAAATTTGGTTAGTTGTTAAGGATGAATGGGGCATGATGTCCATCATGTCATCTAAGAAGACAAGATAATGCATGATGTGGATCATGGCATTGAAAATAATTGAGAAATAAACAAGCAAATAATCACGTAAGTCAAGAAGTAAGAAGCATAAAAAAGAGGTCAAGGAGCCAAAAAAACAAGGGACATGGTCACATGCCACCCAAACTAGGTAAGCAAGCATACAAGGCATGATCAAATTCCCACATACACATATAATTTCAAAAAAGCAAGATTGGTACAAGGACCAGGAGCACATACAAGAGTACAAGAAAATTACATTGGTATATGTCCTAAGGCAAACACAAGAGCACAAGCAAAGGACATTGGAAAATGTCCTAAGGCACACACAAGTAAAAAATTAAGAACTAATAAATGTAATCAAATATAGCTACTCAAATAAATAAAGGAAGGCATACAAATTTTCAAAATATTATTGCATCTAAATAATCCAAGAAAGAAGTGGAAGTATGAAAAAAAATGTAGTACAAGACTAGGTAGATGCTAAAAAATACACAAGTATTATATACTAGTGAGTGTTGATATAATAATCTATGTAATATAGTAAGTAATGTATATCATCATGATAACTAAAGTGTGTGGTTTAAGAATGACATAACCTAGATGGTGTAGTCATGTAGAAGATGCCCCTGGTGGGTAGATATATCAATGTATGTCTTGAATGTAGAAGTAGGATGCTCCCTCAATTGGTAGAGTGAAGCAATCAAGAATTTGGGTGTCATGATGAGTCTTATAAAAGACTCCCTATCATGGTGTCATGTATCGAAAAATTGAATCATGCATGATTATAAGCATGAGGGAATGGCTATGAATATGACTCTAAATATCGAGATTCATTCTCAGTATCTTAAAAAATATAATAACCTTTATTGTTCCACTCATCATTATCATCTTTATTTTTAACCAATGGAATGCTAATGTTGAATTTTATTATATCTAGATATTTTCCTTTGGTAAATTATGTCTGTGAATGATTTTCATTAGGATTTTAAATAAATCTCAAACCTTGGTGAAAAAAATTATCAACTGTTAGAATAGGGGTAGTGATTCCTTGAGCATGTCTGCCCAACCCTTGACCTTTATAACCAAATTATTATAGATATTTTTGACCAAACCCATACTACATTGTAAGTTGAGCATCATTTTCAAGAGGTATATTTTCATCTTTTTCATGATTTACCTGTGCTTGTGGTACTATTTATTGCTCTTATTTTGCTTTTTGATCATTTTATTGTTCTGATTTATGCTTTAGTAACCACTTTTGTATTGTTTCTAAATTTGACCCTTTGTGAATGTGTTCCTATGTAAATATGGATTGCTTGACTGATTTACCTTATATAGGGTCCTCATTATCAATTATCTATTGTATATGTTTTTTCAATGCCAAACATGAATCTGTGAGATGCCCATGTATTTTATGATATGGACAATAATATATGGATCTTCTCACTAGATGTAGAGGAGGTAGTTTGATCAAATTTATATTTATTCATTTCCCTTAGTACCTCACTTGAACTCTTATTTGATATTTTAATTCTTTTTGAATCACTATATGTAGAGTCATTTTATTGTTATTTCTTATTTTGATACGTAAGATTGCTTGCAACCAATTGACTAGGTGAAGGTGCATATACATGATTGACATAAGGGTGCCTTTAAGGCTTTTATATTATAATATAATTTTCCAATGTTGTGATATTTTCATGTAATATCTGATTATGAATTTTTAAATATGAAACTAAGTTGCTCATATTGGTTATTTGATCCCTTGGAGTCTCACAAGTGTAAACCCTAGTTACTTCCAATTGAACATTTAAACACATATGTTGAAGAGGGTTTGAAGAATCTATATGCTGAATGTATGCATTAAGAATAATGGTATAGGCTACCTCACCTTTTGGATGGGTTTTATCATGGACTTGGTTAGATGGAAAGTAGTTATCACCCTCTTGTGGGAGAGGAGGAGAAGGAAATTCTTTCATGTGCATAAGATATGACATTGAAACTTGATACGTGGTTGTTAGCTTATGTAATGGATCCTCTAAGTATGTAAATATTTTATTCTTAATTTAATGACATATAATAGAGAGATATCATGTTAAATAAGTTATGAAATATGACATATATTTGAATTGGTCTAAAAATAGCATGTACATATGTATTTATGTCATTTCTGAATTAATGCCAAATGAAAGGTAACAAGCATGCAATAGAATCTAAAAACCTTTTCATAAGTAAATAGTTATCAATAAAATTTGAATATTCAACCCAATGTGCAAAAATTAGAATTTTAATTTCAAAACCCTAGACTAGGGTTTGAAAATACTGAGATCTAGTATAGGAAACCAAGATTTGAAAGAAATAATTTTTAAAATTACTATGGTGAATTTTTTAAGTTTAATATGAAATTATAATTTATATATGTATTAAAAAATAGAATATTATACCTAAAATTAGGGAAAAAATTCCCTAGGGTTTCTAGGGTTTTTATGTACAAAGTAATTTGAGTTCACCAAATAATTTAACTTATTTGTGAATAATGGAGTTTTATTCCTATTTTAATTAAGGGTCTAGATTAATAAAATATTACGTAATATAAAAATTATTAAAATATTTATTTGTATAATTGTTTATCTTTTTCACATTTTAAAAAATTGAAATAAATATAACTTAGATGGAAATGGGACGATTTGGCTTCTACAGAGGCTAAAAATGGTTGTTTAAGACTAGGGAGGTGTTGTAAACCTAAATCTAAATTTAATTTTGCAAAAGGATAGGAGCTTAAAAAATTGGATGCTTTTGTGTTTTGCACTATTATCCATTCCTGCCATAGTAGTCCAAATTGATCAAAGAGAACTAAAACATTCTAGGTTTTTATATTTCTCATATGTGAGCCTGCTTATGAAATCTTGAGTGTTTATTATTAATAGAACATGTTATATATTTTATTTAATCTTCAAAACCCAAAATTTCATCATGTTTGATAAGAAATGTTTGAATCACATGATAAAATGGGGGGTTAGTGTGTAAGATGCACTGAATGTGTAATACACACCCCTTATTTGGGCACATTGCCTAGATACCAATACTTTGAATATGGATCAATCCATATATAGTTCTCCCACCTAATGTTTTTTTTACAATAGTGTGATGTAGATAAAAAATGACAAATTTAGAGTGATTGAGGTGGTTAGGGAATGATATGAGGGTTTGATTATGTTTGCAACTATGTTGGGTGACTGTATGCAGATAAGAGGGAAGTTTCCCTTAGTACTTTGCTTTTATTCTTTCTCACTTTTTAATATGTGTCACCTTCTTTGTAAATGAGCTTTTAATGGGAATAACTAGTCATGGGTCAGAAGTATTCATGCTAAGACAACTTAATTAATGATAAAGACCATATGGAAATGACTGTTGGGGCTCAATGTGCAAATGGATAGGAGTGGAAAAAATGGGACACTTTGGAGACTAGCATTGTATTCCAAATTTATCATTCATATCCCACAAGCATGGGACTTTGGGGAATAGTAATATCAAAAAAAATATTGATTGGATAAATTGGAATTAGGGTTCAGAAGGTTCTAAATGAATGGCAATGAGTAGAAATGTGTCTAAAAGGGTTATAAGAGCATGTAAAAAGGACCTATGGATGGGGTCTCACAAGCCACACTCAAACTACCAATTTGGATATTTTATATGACTATAGATAATATCTCTAAAAAAGGTGAAAAAAGAATTTGTAACTCGATGTTCTAGGCATATAATTAAATAATGGTTGTGTTGCATGCTCAATGGAAAGAAGACTTCAAAAATGAATTTTTTCATTATTTAGATTCATTTTGTATGTGATGCTATATATTTGGAATATATAAGGACTATCATTCATTATTCTCTTACTCATTTGTGCTTATAACTCTACATGCAAATGTTAAAACTATGTTTTTTCAATAAGCCAAGAATAGGGTATGTGGAAAAGGTTTGATAGAGGCATTTAGACTGAATGTGTAATGGATTCACAAGGTATATGAATTTTTTTTAAATCATAAAAAAATTTGTTGAGCATAAAAGACTGTAGTGAATTCTATTCCTCAAAATAATACCTATAGATTTTTTAGATTGTGCCCATACAGGTTGTAAACAATGGAATATGAAAAGGTTTTAGCAAACATTATTTACAATGTGTTAATGGTATCTCAACATGTGGAAAGTGGTTATCTATCATTGAAACCTCTGTTTATTGTTTTCAAATCTTTTTTATATATAAACTGTCAAGTTGGTAGCATAGACTTATATAGTTTACATCTACAGTCCATTAGCTTATGAAAGTTTACATCAATCATGGAAGAAGTGATTTTCCATATGAATATTTGAATTACACCCAGATATTTTCCAAGTTATAAAATTTTACCTAAATTATAAATAAAAGTATCTTTCTTTTCAGACCTATTGAAGAAGACTGTGTATGCAGGAAAATTCAAGTCAATATGAAAAGGTGAACAGAGGTTTCCTGAAAATATTTAAATGTATGGGATTCCTTATCAATATATATAGTTATTTAATATTCCATATAGAACCTAAGAGCCTAAAATTACTTACTAGAAACATTTTTAGTTCCTACAATAATAAGCAGTAATGCATTCAATCGATACATTATAAGAACCTATTTTCTAATATAAAGGACATGAAACAAATGTTGGTAGATACAAGTGCATGGCTTTGTGGCTATAGTATCTCTATGAAACAAATCAAGTCTATTTAATTTTTTAGTAAGACCTACACAAAATAGCTTACAAAAATATATTTAGGGATTTTATTCAATAATTGTGTAATGCATTTCATTTAGGGAGTACACAGTTTTTGACAACCAATAGAACAAAGAAATCAAAGTCTTTTAAAATTTGTTGAACCAAGTATTTAGAATTGGTATATAAAGGTGGGTTGGTACAAATATAATGATTGAAAAAGAACTAGAAATTTTGAACAATCCTCAATCAACATTCAGAATGATTTGAGATCAAATTTGGGTAAGCAGATAGGTATCTATGTAATACAAGAAATTTAGTTGGTTTTGAGGTAACTATGTTCATTTTTGTATATTTGGATGCATTTTTGTATGTAAATAAATGTGGTATTCCTATTAAACCCAACCTATTTCTAAAATATTTCCATACCTTAATAAATAGACAAATGCAAGGTTACTAACCTATGTATGATAAATAGACAAAGTTATGCATGTAGATAGTTGTAGCTGGGAGGAGTTATAAGTGAATTTTCAAGGATTAATGTGTTTTAATGAGTGTGATAAAACACTTTGAAACCATATAAATCCTCAAAAACCATGGTATCTCTGAGTTGAGTTTGCATAGGTGATTCATTATAAGAAGAGTTCATCTAAAAATGAGATAAAGAGGAAGAGAAGAAACTTATTGTCTACATCATCTAGTATCAAAGCTTGAGATCTCTTGGGAAGGTATAAATCAATCATGATAGGTAGAGGATAAATATTATTATTATCATTCAAAAGGATATTACAATTAGTGGATGCTATGGTGGTTGAGATTAGAAATATACAAGTCAGATTATAAGCCATAGAATTAGCACAATGAAGAGTGATAAACCAAGGTGATACATCTGATGTTAATAATGATAATCCTCATGAATATGAAACAATGGAAGGTGATAAAAGAAGAGTATAAGAGAAGTTTATTAAAGTTCAAAACCCAAGATGGAAGTGCCCATGTATGAGGGTAGCTTCAATGTGTAAGAGTTGGCTGATTGGATTACAGTCATGGGTAAAATACTTTGACTGTGAAGAGGTGAAGGCAGAAAAGAAGGTGAAAATTATAGTAACAAGGATAAAATGACATGCATCCTTTTAGTGGGATGTCATCCAGGAAGAGAGAAGAAGAAGAGGAAAATACAAGATGTTGTCATGGAATAGGATGGTGGCTAAGATGAAGGGCAAGTTCATGCCTAAGTCTTATCAGAATCATTTGTTTACGAGACTACAAAAATTGAGACAAAATGATATGATAGTGAAGTAATACATGGAGGTCTTCTACAAGTTGACCATTCATGCAAGCCATATTAAAGATGATGTTGAGAATGTGGATAGATACATGAATGGTTTGAAGTTTTCCATTCAAGATAAGATAAGTATATTGGCACCTAGGAAAATTGAGGAGGCTTATCAAGTAGCCTTGAGGGTAGAATAAAATTTTATAATAAAGCAAATTTAGTTGAATAGAGGAAGTGGTGGAATAAACTATAGAGGAAGAAGCCAACAATAAATAAGAGGGAAACAAAATAATATAGGAAAATAGAAAGGACAAAAAAAATAAATGGGCAGTAGCTTAGAGATTTCAAGTTCATCAAATAGAGGTTTTTATTATTAAAAATACCTTCAATGATTTGTATGAAAAAAATTATTTATCTAATGTTTATCACTTTTATTGAGATGATAATAATATCTAATGCGGATGGTAGTTGTAGGCATTCTTGTCTCTATGGGTCATTGTTATCTTTTACTATATAAATGTCATATTTTAAAATTAACATCTCCATTAAATTGTCTTCCATTATTTATTATTTCTAACATGTGGTTTATTCTTTGGCTTTCTACAAAGGTATACTCAAGTCATTAATTATTACACTTGAAAAAATTCAAAACAAATTCATATCTACACAATTACATATAGAGATTAATTTCCATATTTTTCCCAAATATCATTTTTATCACTAAAATAAATCAATAGACAAGTCAAAACCTTGATTTATTTAACACTAAGAAAATGGTTAATTACTCAAACCATTAATATATGCATCTGTAGAGTAAAAATATCACAATTTCATATATCACTCTAAGTGAGAGAACTACATGGGCTTTATTTCCCTCCTTGGAGTATTGCATACATAGGAAACATTCAATCATCATGAGCGTGATTGGGGTAATCTGAAACAAAGAACACTCTACCTTTTTTTTATTATTATTGTTATTTCAATCATTACATTTTATTTTAAGGTCTCAACACTAGATAAGTTATTTATAGGTCACCTGCACACTTCCAAAGGTCAATGTTTTGCAAATAGACATAACTCAATATATCACAGGTGTCTTTGATTTAGTTCTTGTTTTTATATAACTGATATAAATGTATATTACGGGAATTCATGACTCCCACTATCGTTATAATATACCAATCATGTAGTTATTCAGTTTCAACTCTATATTTTATGGGTTTTCTAGGTTATATCATATATTTAGTTTGTAATTCAAACACATGTAGATCTAGGGAAAAAATAGATAAGTATCTTTAAAATTCATATTTTTATATCTTAAAATAACTTATACCTTTTTAAAGTTATTTATTTACTTCCATTCTACTTTTTTAAATTGCATTTAAAGAATTTTGAGCTACTCTATTAAATCCATCTTAATTAGGGTTAATTCACCATTTAATCTAATTTTGGGTAAAAATATTGGACAACCCATTTATCCTTTGAACATTGTCAAAATATAAGTGTCTTTTGGGGTTCCAACCTTGAAAAAAAGTATCCCAGAGTTTATGGAAATTCATTAATATCTTAAACTAAAAGAATTTTATTTCAATATTAGATCGAAATATCTCACTAAAATAACTATATTGTAACCTATGATATAATAAATAAAAATTAAATTTAATTATTTTCAATGTTGGATTTGGTGTCTAACACTAAAAGTATCA
>JARHVA010008660.1:0-75000 GCA_037957365.1 Torreya grandis | reverse complement strand
ATTTAATTAAATAAAAAGCTTATTTATCATTGGTAGAATACCTTAGTTGTATATTTATAAGTGTATAACTCATGAAGGACCATGTTCTCTCATCTCCAGCTTCTTTTCATTGAGTTGGATCAATAACGCTTGAATGTTCTAAAGAAAAAGAAGAAATTTAGAAGGGCTACTAATAATCTAGGTTGATTAACACTGTGTTTCTTATAATGGACTTTTTCATTTCAAAAAATACATCTTGTTCATCAATAGTCCACTCAATCTCAACATCTTTTTTCCACATATTATTCAATAGTTTAACTACCTCAACAAAACCTAAAATATACTTGTTAGGACCAACATAATCCATTCATTTAAAAATTAGGACCCTTGAGAAGTCTTTATACCCATGTTTTGAAGCACCTGAGCATTTAGGTCCTTGATAGAATTTGAAGATCATCTACTCTATTAAATAACATGCTTATGTGATTTAATCTTCCTATTTTAGGCTAACCATGCTAATGAATTACACAAGTATTTTTCAGGTTCCATGGTGATCACTTAAAGGTTATATGTTCAAAAACCCTAGGTAGCCCTTGATTTAAATTCAAATATTGGAGGGAACCATGTTGGCAAGAACCAATCAAAACTCATAGCAAAACCATAAACAAGGCATTTTCATGGTTTTAAGTCATATTTTCATAACTTGAACTCTTCTTTATTTCTTTCCCCTTTCTTTTTCCTACATTCATCGGGTCTAATTTAACATAGTTCTATGAGGTCCTTTTTTTACATTACCTAACTTAGCATGCTTCATTAATATTAAGGCCCTAATAATAATGTCAAATGTAACCTTAATACATTTTGCTAAGTGCTTTTATTTATGTCTTTGGGTCTAATAATTATCTCCCTCATTCTTCATAGGATCTTACAATTGATTCTTGTTTATTGGATTTGATTAGATAGAGCATCCTAGTTAAAAGGCTTTGGCTTAAATAACATGCACCATGATAGATCAATGGAAATCACTCACTCACTAGATTTGATCCAATGGTATGATGCATAGGAGGAAAAGTTAAAAGGTGCATAAGGCCCTAAGGACTGAACATGTGGTAGCTTAATGATCAAAAGGAAGAATTAAGAGGGCCCATCTAATAAAGACATCCAATTAAATGACTGAGGCCTGCAAATATCAATGACAATTACTTGCTCACTAGATTTGATCCAACAACACAAAATGCTCAATGAATTTTTAAAACTATGTAAGCTTGACATGTGGCTAGTGCTCAACCAAGGCAATAACTGACAAAAGATATGTAGCATGGGAAGGATCTGTGAGAATACCAAGTGTCATGACCACAAACCTAGAGATAAATAGACTAATAAAATGGTAAGGACTTAGATTTAGATTGACAAATTATTGTAAGCTTGGGATTTTGATCATATGGAATGAAATAAAAGAAGATTTCAAAAGCCAATGGCTAGTATTCAAGTAGCACTTATGAAAATTTCCATAAAAATTACAAAATTATATCACATGGAATCCATGTAAGCATACAAAAGACAAAAATAAATATCTTCTAAACTCAAAAATGTAAGGGTATAAATAAAAAGGTCTCCATCAAATCCAAAGCATGTATGAAGTTAAAGCCTAAATATCTCATGCCATTAATTCTCCAAACCTTAAACCCTCTATAAAGAAGACCCAAATTAGTTTAATTGGTTATAGTTTAATCAAGATGACATAATTGTGTTATTGAGAATAAGTGTTATAATAAAAACCCTCAGCAATATAGTATGAATAATTTGGTAACATTAGAAATGGTGGCTAGAAGGAAATAATTGAAGATTAAAATAGAGCTTTTTTTGAACTCTAATAATGAAGGGAGAATTTTTAAAGATATAGATCTAGACCTAGTGTCCCTAAACATCCATGGAGTAAGGAATTGGTTTGAATTGTTCTTTTTAGTTGATGAACTACAACCTATCTCCTTGGAGGAAATAAGGAATGTTGTAGTAAATAAAAGGTATAATTACCTGGTTATAGTTCAAGTAGCCACTCTCCACCATACTACAACAAAAGCATAGGTAATACATTGCATTAATGTACTTACACCCATCTTTATTTATTGTATGATATATGGGGAATGGATCATTCAAGAGGGTAAGTACCAAATGGTGGCATACATCTCTCTTATAGCTTTTGAGACCTATTATAATCTCCTCTTACCCCATCTCAACCTCCTTGACATGAGGAACTAGGCTAACACCCAAGATCTTTATTCAATCCTTGCATCTTGGTTAATCCAAGGACCCTATGTCTTGAAGACCCTAGATAGAAAGATCCATATTGTTTAATTTAGAGAAGGTATTAAATTAATCATGACCTTGTTGAATCAAGCCTTTAGCACCCCTTCCACCACATATGTAATCAAAGTCTGGGTGTCCTATGTCCATTTCATGATAGAAGATAAATTGACCCCTCATGTGGGAGACCTAATCATCTTATTTTTGGATAATCAATTAATATCCATAAAAAAGATGGACCTCTAATCAATTATATATGATGTATTATCTATTAGATTCCCTTCTAGACTTTTTATCCTTCCTTGGCATTAGAAATTGGTCCCTTAATGGTAGGACCACTATTCTAAACTACATATATTCAAGTAGATGAATTATATGCAATTAATATGTGACTATGTTTTTCCAACCATATTTGAGGCCATCACAAAAGTTCTTATGCCAATATTTCATCCCCTTATCAATAAATAGTTGGAAACCATGGGAGATGTATAGTATTATCTTGATTACATTGTCATTAGGATAGAGGGGATCCTAAACTAACTTTACAAGATACCAATCCATATCCATAAAAAGCTTATTAAGCAATAATTTGTTTCCAAAATCATAGAGGGAGTTGACAAAGTATGTAGAGAGAAGAGGAAGGGCCAAATCCATCCCCTCCTATTGAATATTGGGAAGGTTGTAATCAAAGACTAGAAGTAGCTAGAAATCATAGTTATACATAGAAATTATTTTGATTTCTAATTATAATATATCTTAAAATGTGGGACCCTAAGAATAGGTTAGTTAATCACATTGAGGAAATAAAGGCCCCAGAGGCTGAATATGAATATAAACTAGGTGTTGATGATGACATCTCCATTAGAGCAACAATTTGTGAGATGTGCTCTCTAGGATCAAAAGATACAATATAAAGTTAGAATGCAAATTGATCAAAGATAACAAGCCTTTAAGGGAGATATGGAAATTGTATCCCTTGAAATATCATTTTCTACCAAGTCCATTTGGGACTTCTCATGTGGATCCTAAGGATCATCTATCTGAACATCAACCCCACCAATAGGAATTACAAGCTAAACAACCTTAAGATATAAAAGGCAAGGAGAAAGTTAGAGAACCAAGATTGGAATAGAGACTTGTGAAAGGTCCCTAACCTTCAAAAATCCCATAGATACCACCTTATCCCATGGAATTCATTAGTATGATAGATCATGAGGTAGAAGAGACATTGGAGGGTGCCCTCATTAATATAGAAGTAGAATATGGCTTAGATAAAGAGGTAAATCCCTCTAAATAAATAAGAAAGGAGATGGTTACATTATAAAGGGAGAAAAGGAAAATAAAGTTCACCTTGGTTCTTATGACTCCAAGAAATAAAACTAGGTTGACCTTCACTCAACCTACCAGTGAAATCAGTCTCATTAGTGATGAGTTCCCCATCTATGGACCACTCATCCCTGAATGGTTTATCTATGGTAAGTTCTAGAAGGTCCCATCTCTCTTTCCTTCATAGGCCTTGACATAAATTGGCTTAACCATATATCATAACATCAAACCATAGTTCAAGGACATAGTGGAAAAGTAATAAGAGATAAGAATATAGGTTCAACATGCTCAAGAAAGCCAAAAATTTGACATCATTAGAGCCTCTGCTAGTGTATGTATGGAGGTGCCTAAACCTCCAAAGTTAAAGAGTGCAGAGACTAAAGTCCAATTCAACCTAGACATGGTAGGATTAGAAAAGATGACCATAAGGATACCCATGGTTGGTCAAGAAGAATATGGAGCCATTCATAGGGTTAACCCCTATTAGAGGGAAACAACTTGGAGAGGCTCCCATCCATGAGGAAGATGTGGAAAGTTTAATTGAGGCTCAATCTCAATAGGCTAATATTAGTGTCTAGGGATTAGTGCAAAGAATTAAGAACCTAAATAAGGAGAAAGAGAATTTTCAAACTCAAAAAATTCTCTCAGTGTCAAAATCCATGATTAAGATGCTTGAGGAGTCAATTGACGATCTGTTCAAGGCATTGAAGTATATGAAGTTGAGGGAAAATGGACTAGAAGACTAGGCCACCTTAGCCAAAGAGTTGGTTATTCAGTGGAAAACATCTAAATTTAAGATTACCCAACTTCTTAACATCCAAGTTAGGAATCAAATGCCAAATTTTAAAGCCATCAATATGGGGCACCTAAGTGCCATTTTTGGAATTATTATGGACAAGGTCTAGGCCTTGAGTGATTGGCATAACAAAGTGGAGGAACTTATTGAGGAGGATAAAGAGCTCATAGACAAATATGAGAAGCTCTTGGGAACTATACTTGAGGAACCTACATAGCCCACTTCCCTAAGAATTATTGGTGATGAATAATTCCATCACAAAGTCACTTTAATGACTCAAAAAGTCAAGGGAAAGAGTCAAGGATAATTAAGATAGGATAATAACATAATACTAGGTATGATATTCAATACAAGGAAAAGAATCAATGAATATAGGAGCATTAAGGAAGATTTGGATAGAAATGGCAAATATTTTAATGGGTTGGTTGATCAAGAAGAGGAGTGCATCACAGGGCATGTCATAGACATAGGCCTAGTTGATGAACAATATGAATGAGCTATGAGCATCCTTCAACAACAAAAGGTATCACCTTCATAATATATTTATGGCTTTCCAAGAGGAAGCCTTTTTGTTAAGGTGCATGCTAGTTTGTTAGAATGATTGCCTCTAGGTTAATATGTTTATAAAATTCATATGTATTATAGTTTGCTACAATGACAACTATCTCTATTTTTGTACACCTATATTTTGGATTGATCAGTATAATACCTAGATTTTCTATAAAGGCATGTATTACCATTTGTAAAAGTGAGAGACTTTGAGATATCTTTAGTACAATTTTAAGAAATTAATACAAAGATCAAGGAATTCTATAGGGATTATCTAGATTGATGTGTTTTGAATTGTTAAGTTTCTCAATTGCTTGTCTAAGTTTGAATATGAATAGTTTCTAGGAATAATCAGTTAAATTATTAATTTCAATGTTGTTTACTTGTGTAATGTTAATTTAGTTGAATGAAATTGTGTTTACTTCATTTTATTTACTCTTTAACAAAGATGTGCATTAGCTATATAGATGTAGCGTAAATTTTTTAAGGTAAATCCAATTCCTACTTGTATGGTAATCCTATCTCTAGAATTAGTCTTGGTTTGTAGTGGAATATGAGCTTAAGCTACCTTAGACTATATGATGGTTAAGATCATGCTTGGTAATCCCTAAAAACTTATCAATGTGTTCATAATTAAACACTAGAAATCACCATTTATTTTTTACTCTACCCTTTCCTTTTTATCTTTCTTTGAACAACTCACTATAGTTTAGATACATTGTTCATAACCATTTAGTTCAGTTAGTAGTTCAGATATAGACCATTTTATCAAAATTAGCACTATGATTCATAAGAGAAGGTACCAAGATGGCTCTAGACCATAAAATTTCATAAATATTGTGGAAAAACCTATATTGCTCTATCTTTATTTCACTAGAGGAATCCTAATTGCCAAATACCTACAACTCATACCATGAATCCTTTGGATTCTAAAATGAGAATATTTCTTTAATCACTATGCACACCTACAGTACATTTAGAAGAATCAACAAGAGCATCTTTGTTGGTGCTAGAAAGAGGGATTTGATACTAATTACCCTAGAATTAGTGTCATCTTTATACTTCTGTGTAGGTATTTGATCCCAAGTATAAAGATTGGTAGTTTTGGAGGACTATGCAATATATTTATGATTTATTAATGAAAATATAATATTACTTTGATAAATGATTGCTAATTTGGGTAAATATAGTTTTGAATTTGAATAATTATAGGTATTTGAAATTAGAATGGTCTATTCTGGTAAAAAATCAATTGATCCCTTTCAAATTGTGATGCATCCTTGAGCTATGTTTGTGTAAATTTGATGTCCTTTGTCATTTATTACATAATTTTTTATAGAAATAGCCTAGTGTGCATGTTTATTCCTTACTTTTTGTAAATATTAAACTAATTCACCATATTTTAAATAGGACTTCACATCTTCAAGCTAGAATTACCTAGGATTCACACTAGATCATGCTCAAAAATAAGAGAGCCTTTATTTGAGCTACAAAATCATTGAATAACCGGGTGTGATAAAGGTAGATGAATACTTTCCAAGACTTTATACACTTATCCTATTTAATGGACCATTTCATTCATACCACATCTAGGTATGGCTTGGCTACGGATCTCCCCCATTAATGTACAAGGAATGGTCCATGATTTAGCACGTAATCTTGAGAAATATTTTCCCATATTTAGTCCTACTAATTTTGTAACTATGGAAGAACATATTAAGTATTTTAAAGCTAATTATATGTTATTAAATTTCATACAAGAGGATCTAACATGTAGAATATTCTCTTATACTTTTAAGGATGCAACATATGAATGGTTCCTTAATTTGCCTAATGACTGCATTACCTCCTAGAATGACTTCAACACCATTTTCATTGATTAATTTTGTAAGATTATTAGTCCTTGTGTCATTTATCTTAAATCCACAACCATCAAATGAAATGATAGTGAGCTGATAATATCTTTCAATGCCAGATTCCAAAAAACATATAGCAAGACTATGGAGCCTTACAAACCTAATTATGTTCAAGCCCTAGAGATTTACAAAGATTCATTAGATCTTATAACTTCTATATTTTTAAATAGATCTATCCCAGTTATATATTTATTATCCTAAGCCTATTATAAGGTAGTGGTTATTAGTTATTAAATGCAAGCATAAGGTCACATGGTTTATTCCATCCCCAATGTTAACCCACAAATGCTTGATTTGAACCTTTTTCCATTATTTTTATTCCACTAAGAGCGATAATAAGTCTATATTAAGGATGTTTTAAAAAATTAGCACCAATTTTCTCCAATTGAAAAAACAAGTTAGTAATACTAGTGAAAGTTCTGGAACAAACTTTACTTTCCAAAAGTTCAACAAACTAGGAAATAGGTTTCACAATGATAGCTTATAAAAAAATAAAAATACTAATTAATCCACTGTTGGTAATAAAACCATGGACATTAATCTTACAAACATTGCTTTTGTTGATTAGTGCATAGTACATGCTAATTCTAAATATGATGAGATTGATTGTATTGAATTCTACAAAGCATTTGAAGCTTTTCAACAATAATTAGATACATTTGAGGTAATACCCAATAAGGAAAACAATGCAAATATATTTGGTGCTAAGCCTTCTGACCAAGATTTCATGGTGGAAACCTTTGATTTCCCTTTTCAAGAGGAAAATAAACTAGATGAGATCCTAGAATAAATCCATGTATTTTAATAGTTCTTGAAAAAGACTTACCCATGGAGGAACAGAGATTATAAGCAACCTTTGACCACATAAACTCCTCCTAACAACTATGGGACCTCTCCTGACACTACTTTAAGGATGACCCTGAGCCACCCAAAGAAATTTCCTCCAAACTTAATATTGATTAACTCAGCAAGACTAGTTATAACATAGTTGAGGATATGAATAAGATAAAATATAACATCACATTACATAAATTAACATAGAGAAAAGAGATTTGTTGTTGGATTCCTTGAAATTTAGAAAACCTCTAAATACAAATCATGCAAATGTAATGATACATTAGGTGAAAGATAAATCCCCCCTTTCCCATTCATAGTCAGGATGTTTGGTGAAAAATTACATAATTTCTTGTTAGACTTAGGTTCCTCAACAAGATCCTATAGGCATTTGGCATATGTAAACAACTTGTCTTAACCCCTGTCAAGTCTGATAGGATTGTCACCTAGTTAGACAAGTCAAGGGTAAAGGTAATTAGAGAACTTCTAAGTGTTCACATGAAAATAGATTCTAATCCTAGAGTTCAAAAGTATATTGAAATAAGTGGTTTATATGATATACACCTATGGGATCTTGTTTAGCAGAGAGTGGACCAAGGCCTTTAATAGGTATATGTCCATTGTCTTCTCCCATTTATGACTACCTTGGAAGGGAGTCCCAAATCAAATTAGAGTTGAGAGGGAACCAATAATGAAACATATGATAATGGAGTGTAATGTTTTAAATGAAAGGGTAAACATAATTGACTCAGACTTAGGAGTTTTCACCTTGTTAGGACCAACATACCCCCTTTTTCTACTTCTACAAAATAGGGACCCTTGTAAATGTCTTAAATCATTTGTACCTTGAATTGGATTTGAAATGGTCATTCTTTATTAATATTTTAAGGTCATCCACTTTAACAGACGTGAACCTCTACACATCTGATTGTGATTATGCTTTATAAGCTAACCTTACTAATGATTATCTATGGATGATGAATTACAGGTTCTATGGAGAAAGAGAGGGTTCCTATGTATAAAACCTTATGATTTGAATTCAAAAAATGGTAGGAAAACTTAATTGGAAATCCTATTTGTTTTTTTTTAAACCCTAAGTATAATTTTATATTAAGTCTTGATCATGTTTTCAACATGACCAAACCTTAATATAAAATCATATTTATACCCTTTTATTTTTTCCCTCTTTATTAAACTCTTAAACTGGCCTAATTTTTAGTCCATAGGCCCCTTTCATTTATAGACATGGATTTTTAATTAGCTTAGGCTTCAATTTTATATGTCTTTATGTTTATTAACACAAAAAACATCTTAAGATCAAAACCTTTATACATATTAGGTCCTAACATATTTATTTCATTTAATCATAGATCCAACAACTCTCACTTCCCTAGAGATCTAATCTAGCGGTGTGAGATCACCCAGGAAGAAGCCTACATCAGCTTTAATTTCAATTAAAAAGTTCTTATAGGATTTAATTTGACAATCTCACTCCCATAATATAATTTTTGTGAGGACATCTTGGATGTTATTGAGACCTTCAAGTTAAACCTCACTCAAACTTTTACCTAAATCTAAAGGGGACCACATTAATGTTTTAAACCTTAGCCTTAGCATAATAAACTGTAGCTCTAAGTTCATTATGTTTATTCACATAATTAACTTAGGAATAATCATTTAAGTTATGTCTATATGTGATTTATTGGTGACTAAAACTACATGCACTTTTTAAGATCTAACGATCCATGTTCACCTTCAGATCTTGATCTAACGGTGCAAAGATGAAGGATTCCCTGATAGTTGAAAGCCAATTAGCTTCAACCTCTTAGATTAGTATCAATAGCCCTTGTTACATCATATATCCAATCCAATAGGGAAAATTCTTTTATCAATAATCCTTAATATGTGGTCATATGGACTAAGGCCATAATTTCAATTTGAAGATTCATTGTGTTCATAAACACCATATGAAATTGGGACTCAAACCCTAGCCCTCAGGATCAAATTTTGAAAGCTTAAACTTGAAAATCTTTCTCCCATCATTTGAAATTTGTGAGGATGTCTTTGATGTTTGATAGGCCATCAAATTTAACCTTAGCTAACTTTTTAGCCTAGGCAAAAGGGGCATTTTAAAAACCCTTCGAAACAGACCCTAGCATGTTAACATGGAAAACTAAGCATAAAATACCTTAGCCTAATTTTCTTAGTGTTTATTGACATTAATAAACCTTATTAATATAATTTAATCCTAAGTTTTATTAAAACTTGAGACTAATTAAGTTGTGTGCATCTTATAGGATCTAACAAATCCTTCTCGATCAGAGGTCTTAATCCAATGGAGTGAAATGAAAGATGAATTTTACACCAAAGATACCAAATATTGATAGCTCAACACATATAAGAACCAAACTCATTATAATACCAAACTCCAAAGTCATATCTTGAAGAAGAAAAAATACACCACTTGGCATAACCGAGTAATTCAATATTTAATCAACCTATCAAAGGGAACCCACAAGATATTCATCAATGATTTTTTCTCATTTGGAGGTCCTTATCCAATGAAGAGAAGGTAAAATAAATGATTTGAAAACCAAAAAATATATTTTAAAGGAATTCTCATGGGGATGCCACAAAAATAAGCTTAAGAAAGCCACATAGGTGCCATGTAATCACTAAAAGATATATCCAAAGATTTGGCATGATTAAAAGGATAAAATTTACACAATTGAGTATATCTATAAGATATAAGGCATGAAAAAATTATGAACTCCACCACCTTCACCATTAAATATCTAAAAGACCCTAGCAGAGTAACATAAATCCCTAACACTTGACAGTTGAGACATAATTGCATCAAAAAAGATTGAATTTCATCCTATGCAATTAAAATATAGTCAAACACCTAAGGAAATTAAGAATCATGGTAGCAAGTAGGCAACAATGGAAAGAAGAGGCAAAATTGTATTTTTCTATGGATGATGAGGGAAGACATTTTGGGGACATGGAATTAAACACTAGGGTACTCAACAATGGAATGAAGAACTAGTCAGATATCTTCTTTGTTGTCAAGGAAATATAACCCCTCACTTCCAAGAAACAAAGGATCATTATAACCAAGAGGAAATTTGATGACTTAGTTGCAATTTAGATGTCTAGTCTTCACCAAAAAGTTACAAAACTAGAGGTATTACATTGTGTAAATATCATTGCACCTATGTTTGTCGATTATATAATTGATGGTGATTGATAGTTAGGACCTCCCCACCATCAAGGAATGGATAACCATGCATAATTTGGACACTATTTTAAGACCCCAGTTAAACTAGGGAACCCACATATCCAAGAACCACAATGGGAAGATACCTGTTACTCAATTTAGGGATTGCATTAGGATCATCATGACCCTATTGAATATAGCTTTAGGGGCAGCCACCATAACTTATGTCAACCCAAAGTGGGTTCCCTACATATATTTCATGGTGGAAGAGAAGCTAACTCCACCTATTGGAGAATTGATTAGCATCTACTTTAGAAGACAATTCTATGGCATAAAAAGGAAGACCAACCAAAAATTCTCCATAATGTCCTATTTGTTGGACTCATTGATGGCCTCCACACATATTCCTGATATCAAGAATTTTTCCTCTCATAGTAAGATTACCATATCCCATCATTATTCAAAATTATACATCTTTAAATATATAGGTCACATGCAATTCATTTGTGATTACATATATCCTACTTTGCTTAAGGATATCATAGGGAACCCCATGCCCAAGCTGAACCCCCTCATCAAGAAATATGTAGATCCCATGGGTGACATATGGTATTACCTAGATTATACCATCATCAATATGGAAGGAGTCATGACTCATCTATATCGATTGCTACTCCACGTCCCTATCAAATTGGCATAACAATAAATTGCCTCCCAACTCTTGAAAAGTATTCATAATGTATACATAGAATAGAGGAAATGAATTTTTCATCATTTTCCATTCATTATTGAAAAAACCATGTTTTGTGGCTAAAAATAGTTACACATTATGTCTAGACATAGAGATGTCTTCTATTTTCAAAAGGATGACCTCAAAGAATGGGACCCAAATAACAAAGTTGTTCCGCATCTGAAATCTAAGTAGCTAATCAAGGTGTCCTATGAACATGGGGTTGGCTCATATGACCCTCTCTACACTAAGGATGCAAACTTTGACAAGTTACTAGCCAGGTGTAAGCAACATGGATTTAAACTTGAGCATAGATTGCAAAGAGAAGAGAAGCCAATTAGGGGAGTTTGGAAAATTAACCCATTGAAATATCATTTATTTCTTTCTACCTCAAGTGCACCTCCAAAACTACCAAAACAACAAGTGCTCTAAATTCAAGGGCCTAGTGTAAATAAATTGGAAGAAAGGCCAAAAAAAGGTCCTTCATCATCAAGTCCACCTCCAAGACCACCTTCTCTAGTAGAGCACATTGACATGATTTCCCTAGGACTATATGAAATAGTTGAGGATTTTTTAAAGAGATTTTAGAGACTTATGGGTTAGATAAGGAAGATGAGGGAATTGAGGAAGCGACAGCTGAGTTAGCATAATTTCAAGAACCCAAGGCAGGTGAGATGGAAAAGGGGAAGGAAATAGATTTATATTTAGTCCCTATCTCACAAAAAAAGGGGAAGTAGAGATGGCCCTTGTTCCTAGGTCCTCTAAAAATCTAAGAGTAACATGGACCCATCCTACCAATGAGGTTAAATTATTTAGTGATGAGTTCCCCATACATGGACTTGTCATCCCTGATTGGTTCATATATGGAAAACTCCAAAATATTCCATCCCAGTTGCATTCATTGACACTTACCATCACTATAAGTATTGATTCCCATGATGATATCAAACCCTAGATTAGAGAGATCATGAAGGAGTAAGAAGAAAGGAAGATTATTAAGGCATCTAAAAAGAGTGGCAAAAGAATGAAGGATCATAGAACATCAAGTACTACTAGGATTGAGATCTTAAAAGTACCGAAATTGTCTTAACCAATATCCATTATGTAGTAAAATCTATACATAGCTAGATTCAAGAAGGTAATAACAAAGAAAGCCACTATAGGCACTAAGGAGTTCACCTTCAAAAGAGTGGAGCCTTTTGTGGTCCTAACTCTTTTGCAAGGGTAAATGGTAGGGTAGCACCCCATCCATCAAGAGGATATATCAAGTTTGGTTTTGGACCAATCAAAAATGACCTTAGATGGGGTCCAGCGAATGAAACAAATAATCATCAACCTAGAAAAGGAGAAGTAAGACTTAGAAGCATAGGCTACATTTTTCAGTCCCTAAGGACATATTAGAGATGTTTAATAAGTTTCTTCTTGACATATTTGAAGTATTTAAGACCATGAATCTCATATTAATTGCCTTGAACCAACAAGCTAAGATGGCTCATGCATCAATCATTTAATAAGAGGGCTCTAAAGACCAGATAGTTGAATTGATCAATGTGAATACTACAAAATAGATCTAGGACATCAAAGTCATAAAATTGGGGCATTTGAAATCCTCTTGGGAGTAATAGTGGATAAAATATAGTACCTAAGCACTTGATATAATAGTTTCAACAATTTTGTGGAGGATAAGGACTTGATAGACAAAATGGAGAAGCTCTTGGAGACTTTGTTGGCAAACCCCTCTCAACCCACTACCATGGGCCTGATAGATGATGAAGAGTTAAAGAAAATGGTTAATTTATTCATCCATAACATAAAATATAACTGAGGATAGTATATCAAGGAAAATTATAAGGTCCTTGACATCATCCTTACTTGAAGAAGGTAGATTTCAGAGGCACAATGCATCAAAGAACTCATGGCCAAAAGTGATAAATAATTCAATACATTGGCAGATCAAGAAGAGGATTATTTGATGAAACATAAGGTATATTTTGAGCTGATTAAATAAAAACATAATGGGGTGAAGGACATCCTCAAATAAATATAACCAAGAGGACCCACCAATGTAATATGAAAAAAATATTCTTTTGTAATACATATATGCTAGTTTGTTAGCATATATCGGTCCTATTTGTCAAATTTGATGTAGGAGGTCATATGTATTATGATATTTGTATTGGTGACAGCTATATTTATCTTACATATGTTTTGAGAAGTCAACTAGTCCACCATCTATGTTTTCTATAAATAGGCAGGGGTTAAAGTTTTGTAAAGGGGGGACTCTGAGCAATTGTATACAAGAAAGCATTTTAATACAACTAAGGAATTTTGAAAGGATTATATAAATAGTGTGTTAAAAGCTAATGATATCTATCAATTTCATGTTAATTTCTTATATTTTAATGTTTATTTACATTTTGAGCTACATTTTCTTTCATAAGGTTGTTAATCTATGTTATGCTAGATTAGCTAAAAGATCTTACGTATACTTCATTTCATTTTCTCTAGATGTGGATGTGTTCATGCTATTCATGTTACAGTAGTAAATTATTTAATGTAAATATGGTTATTAATTGTGATTTCTATATTTACTTTGATTCTTGCCTAGTTTATGATAGAATCTGTGTTCACAATATTTTACATCATAAATTGGTTCACATATGATCAAACCAATTAGAACCTTGTCATGATATTTGAGGTGGAAACTTGCAATCACATTTTATTTTATACCTTACCCTCCCTTTTTATATTTTATTTACCAAATATCGCTCTATTTTAATATCATTATTAATATCCACTTAGGTTAGTTTGTAGATCATAAATATCACAACATTTCAAATATATAGGACTGTGGGGGCTCACAACCACCAAATTAAATAAATATTGTGGATAGATCTCATGTTCTACTTCTATTCCACAAATGACATCCCAAATTGTCACAAACTAAAACTTATGCCCTAGATCCTTAAGATTCTAAAATTAGAAGTGTTCGTCAACACTAAGAGCACATGTGAGGTAGTTAGAAACATCAACAAGATCAGGAGCTCCACTAGTACTAGAAGAGGGGCCTTTGATCAATTATGATATTTATTACATTAATTTTGAATGACTCCTAACCCTTATGACTGATTCCTCACTCTAATTGAAAATATCCTTGATCTTTAAGTGGTTTCCCACCTATCTTTATGCTTTTTAAGGCAAAGATCTTAGTTCTCTATAAAGAAGTGGTTAAATTCTAGTAAAGATGGCTTTAGGTTTTAAGGATTCATAGTATTTTAGATTATGATGGTTTATTTTATTTGAATATTGATAATTCTTTATGAATATTGAGTTTAATTAAGTCACATGTTTCAAAAAATGGTCATCTCTATATAATTTAACACATATTTGAGCTTGCTTAGTCAAAGATTAGTGTCCTTTGTCCCTTTATGAGTAAATCTTTACAAAATAGGCTTAGTGTGCATGTTGATTACTTTTATTTTTGAAATATAAATTGACACACCTTATTTCAAATAGGATCATTACTATTCAATTTATAAATACCAAACATTAGGACTAGATCACATTCAGAGACTAGAGAACCCTTGCTTGAGCTAGAAACCCATAGAAGAACCAAGAAAGATAGAGGAAAGAGTAGGCATTCCATGTCTATAACATATTCACCCTTACAATGGGTTTCTATGTTTAATCTTCATCTAGATATGTCATGGCTTGGAAGTTTCCCCATCAATATACCAGGTGTAGTTCATGACTTACCATGTAATCTTAAAAAGTACTTACCAATATTTAATCCAACTAGTGTTATAAATGGAAAAGAACATGTCAAATATTTCAAGGCCACTTTAAGATTGTTAAATTTTATCCATGAATATGTATCATGTAGGTTTTTCCCATTTACATATAAGGATGTTTCATATGAATGGTTCCTCAATTTGCCTGATGATTGCATCACCTTATGCAATAGCTTTGAAACTATCTTTATTGATCAATTTGGAAAGATCATAAGCCCCTGCATCATTTATCACCAATTAAAAACCATAGAAAGGGATTAAAGTGAACCTATTAGATCCTTCAATACTAGGTTACAAAATATTTTTATTCAAACCATGGATCCATACAAACCTAATGAGGATTTAGCTCTAGAAGTTTACAAAGATGTAATGGATCGTATGATTTCTATGTTTCTAAAAAGACCCTTCCTAGTTATCAACACATTAGCCTAGTATTATTTTGAAGTGGTGGTTATTAGTGACCAAATTTAGCCCCAAGGATAGATGGCTTATTCTATCCCAAACATTAACCCCCAGATGTCTATATTGAACCTTTTACCAAACAATAACCAAAATGCTCTAGCCTTAAACTAGCTCCCTGCTCTGAATGTATTACCTACTAGCCATGTTGCTCCTAATCATAACCTAAGTTTATTGAGTCATTAATATACTAATGGATCTCACACTAATGACCAAAAGGTTTTAGTGCCAGTCAATGGTACTAATAATATCCAAGTCCAAAGCTCTGAAATCCCCAAGAATGAGAATAAATCTATATTAAATATGGTTCAAAAGCTCAACACATATTTCTTGCAACTAAAAAAATAAGTTGGCCATGATAATGATAACTCTGAAAGGAACTTCACCTTACAAAATTTCAATAGGCTTGGAAATAGATTCTAGAATGATAGCTTCTACAACAACAACAAAGCCAGTGAGCCTTCTTCTAGCAATAAGACTATGGATATTAATTTCATTGATATTGCCTTGCTAGACTATTTTAAGGTACATTTCACATATAAACATGTTGAGCTTGATTTCATTGAGATTTTTAAAGCCTTTAAATCTTTCCAAGAAGAACTTGACACATTTGAATTAGTCCTAAACACATATACTAATACAAGTCCTTTTGGGTCCAAGCCATCTGACCAAGTGCACATGGTAGAGACGTTTCAATTCCCTTTCCAAGAGGATAATGAGCCTACAAATATTCCTAAAGAGATTTAAGCATCCCAAAAATTCTTGAAAGCCTACCTTTTAAGAAGTAGAGAACAAAAATATCCATTGACTACTTCAACTCCCCTAGGATCATTACTTGAAGCACCTAAGGGAAGTTCTTCCAAATCTATTGTTGAACCTTCAAGCAAGACTGATTAAAACATTTTAGAGGATATGAAGAAGATCAAAACCAACATCACTCTATATGAGCTAACATAGATTATAGAACAAATAAACTTAATCTTGGAATCATTGTCTAAGAAACATGGTAAGCCTCCAAAAAGTGATAGTGAAAATGTAATTATGAAAATGACTAAAGTAGAGTCTCCACCCTTCCTACTCATAGTCAGGATATTCATAAATAATGTCCATAATTTCCTTTTAGATTTTGGAGCCTCAACCAACATCATGCTTACAGAGATATGTAAACAACTTGGGTTGATGCCAATTAAGTCTAATAGAGTGATCACACAATTAGATAAGTCAAAATTCAAATCCATTGGGGAATTATTGAATGTGCATATGAAATTGGATAGTGAAATTAGAGTTCAATAATTCATAAACATATGAGTGGTGGATATCCCTAGTGCTTATGGATTGATCCTTAGTAGAGAATGGACTAAGGTCTTAAATAGATACATGTATACTGACTAGTCACAATTATGGTTACCTTGGAAGGGTGTTCTAAATAAAATAATGGTGGAAAGAGATATAAGTATGAAACACATGATAATGAAAAATAATGTTGTCAATGAAAAGGTGAACTTCTTAGATTCTGATCTAGGAATATTTACTTTAGAATCTAAAAAGGAATCAGGTTCTAAGAACCCTCCTCTAATTCCTAGCCTATGGAGACTATATGTTGATGGTGCTAGATGTAAGTCAGTATCATGAGTTGGTATCGTATTGATAGACCCTATGAAAAAACAATATCATGCATCTTATAGATTGCAATTCCCATGCACTAATAACTTGGTTGAATATGAAGCTCTCATCCTAGGTTTGTAGCTTGCTATTAAGCACAAGGTCAAGTAACTCCTTGTTTATGGAGATTATAAACTTGTGTTCAATCAAGTAAGGAACAAGTGCCAATGTAATATATCTTACCGTAAGAGGTACATGTTTAGGGTTTGAGACTTGGTAGATTATTTTAATGATTTCAACATCTTGTCTATCCCCATAGACAAAACAAAGCTGATGATGAGCTTATCTCTATTGTAGCTAATCTCATACCCAATCATGATCCCCCCAAATTCAACATTGAGATAATATCATTCCCCTCAGTCTCAAACAATGTGACTCATTTTCAAGTCTTCAATGATGATAAACAAATTTTGGATTTCTTGACTAATTTTGAGGCCTTTGAAGCTGATGAAAGTTATCTTGAAAGGGAGATCAATAGTAAAATCATCCAACAGAATGATAATAAGATACCTAAGGGATGATATCATTGGAAAGGATACTTGATCATAAAAATATTACTTAAAAACCTAAGGTACCTAGAATAAGTGGTAAGGACTATCATGTAATAAATCTTGGTCCACATGATTAGTCCCATTAAGTTAAAATGGAAAGGCTTGTAGTGAAATGAAAAACAAAAAGGCTAGGGAGATACTTACAAAATATAAGGAAGTAATTTCCTAGTCCTATGAATATTTGAAAATATTTGATCAAAGGATTATTAATCACACCATACCCCTCAACGAAAATTACAAGCCCTTCAGGAAAACGAAAAGACCTATCAACCTTGTCTTAGAACCCATGATCTTTAAGGAGGTCAAGAAACTACTAGATGCAAGGATTGTGTTTCCTATTAGGCATTCCACTTGGGTTACTAACTTGGTCCCAGTCAGAATGAAGAATAGAGAAATCCAACTATATATATATATATATATATATATATATATATATATATATTATAAATTTGAATAAAGCTTCTGAAAAGGACAATTACCCCTTGCCTTCTCTAGACTAGGTCATCAAAGTTGTTTCATGATCCTACATGATGTCTTTCTTGGATGGATTTTCTAGATATAACCAAGTGATTATTGCTAAAGAAGATAGAATGAATACAACATTCACCACTAAATGGGGAACATATGATTACAAAATAATGCCCTTTAGATTGATTAATGTAGGGAAAACCTTTTAGAGAGCCATGAACCATGATTTCCAAGGTCTAGTGGGAAAATACATCATCGCATATATGTATGATTTAATAGTGTTTTCCAAAAATAGATAAGATCATTTCATGCACCTACAAAAAGTATTTGAAAGGTGTAGGAGGTATGGCATATCCCTCAACCCCAAAAGATGATATTTTTCACTACTAAAGAAAAACTATTAGGACATGTCATCACCAAAGAAGGGATCTTCATACATCTTGAGAGAGTGTAATCCATTTCTAAGATTGAGCTACTTAATAACCAGAAAGAAATAAAGTCATTATTTGGCAAGATAAACTTTTTAAGGAAGTTAATCTTAAGCTTTTTTGAGATTCCCTAAATCATATACTTAAGAAAGATGATAAAATATCTTAGGATGAATGATCCAAGAAAGCATTTGCTGACATCAAGAAGGTAATCAATAGAGCCCTAGTCTTGATAAGTCCTAAATTCTCAAAGGAATTTTACTTATATCCATTTTCTTCTGACCACACCATGGCCATAGTATTGACTCAAAATACTAATGGAGATGACCACCCTATACCCTTAATGAGCAATAATTTCAAAAATGCAGAAGTAAACTAGTCTATGATTGATAATCAATCCTATGGATTGGTCAAGGTAATAAAAAAATTCAGACATTACATCCTTAGAAATAAGGTGTATGCCATCTTACCAGACCTAGCCACAAAGCTTATGTTGTGTCAAAATAAACTTGGGAAATGGAGGGGTAAGTGGATGTCAGTCCTAAAAGTGTATGATATAGAAATGAAGATTACCAAATTGGTAAAATGTCAAGGCCTAATCCATATGATTGTTAATACTAATACTAATCTTAATGTCATGCAAGTTGATTAGTAGAAATCCTATCCCAATGAATGTTATGAATCTGTAATCCACCTACTTATCAAAGGTAGTTATCCCATAGGACTCACCAGAGAATAGAATAGAGCCTTAAGGATCAAATAAGCCCATTACCTCATCAAAGACATAGTCCTATATATGAATAACTTTGAAGGGATCTACTTAAGGTGTGTGTCTAAATAAGAGGCTTCTCAAATCATGTCCACTTTTCATGAAAAACTAGGCAATGGACACCCTTAAGGGTGAACCATAGCTCAAAAAATTCTTAGGGATGGGTACTATTGTCCCACCATTTTTAATATTTATCACAAGCATGTGAGGGATTCCCACTCATGTTAAATATTTAGCACAAAAGAGCCAAAGGTATCCATGCCTTTGCAATGAGTGATGGCAGACAAACCTTTTGCATAGTGGGGCTTAGACTTTGTGGTAGAAATTAACCCCAATTCCTCTAAAGGTGAAAAATATGTCTTGAATGCTATAGATTATTACATAAGGTGGATTGAAGCTATAGCCACCAAACAATTTAAGATAGAGGATGTGATCAATTTCTTGGAAGAAAATATTTGCACTAGATTTAGAACCCCAGTTTACTTAGTTTGTGACAATGGATTTACATTTATATACATATAAATGATAAAATGGGATTATGATAATGGTATATCCTTGAATTTTACATCCAATCATTATCCTCAAGGAAATGAAGTCTTTGAATCTACAAACAATAATCTTATGAAATCCATCAAGAAATATGTTGTAGATAAACCTAGAACATGGCACAAACTCCTTAAGTATGTATTATGGGCTGATAGGATAAGGATCAAGAAATCACTCAAGGATTCACCATTATTATTGGTGCATGCTCAGGAGCCTATCTTTCTCATTACCCTCAAGTTACCCATGTTCACATTCATGTAATAATACATGTAAGAGAGCCAAGAACTGGCCATTTCTAGGTTGTTACACATCATTCAAATGGAAGATGATAGAGAAAATCCATTTTAAAACTTTAGTAGACATCAAACAACTATGAAAATATGGTTTGAGAAGAGGTCCAAAGTGAAGGTGTTCAGATGAGGATACATATTTCTCATTTGGGACAAGGCATTAAAACCTAAAGGCAAGCATGGTAAGTTCACACCCTTATGGATTGGCCTATACCAAATTGTATAAATGTTAGCCAACAACACCTTCAAGTTAAAATACCTTCAAGGAGAAAAATTCACAATGCCCACCAATGGGTAATATCTCAAACACTACTTTGCTGCTACTCCACCAGGAATCTTCATGGAATAAAATCTATAAGATTGTTTAGGGTTAGAGTAGGTAGGCTAGTTAGTTTCCTTCCTTACTTAATTTTCCTATTTGGCTTGTATATATTTGTTTCTTTCTCTTTTCTTGGTTGCTTTATGTTAGGCATGTCCTTTCTATTTGGTTGTGCTCCTTTTATTCAATAAAGTATTGTAAATATTCCTCGCTTAGAATTTCCCTAGGTTGCTTAAAATTATAGTATTTCAAAATGAGGGCATGATCCCTACATATAAGAAACTAAGGTTTTAATATAGCATCATGTTGTAATCTAGAGACTTTCACAAGACTCACGTAGAAGTCAGTTACCTCACAAGAATCTAAAACATTGTTCAAGACCAAATCTCTTTTATGAGAATAATCATGTATGTGGAATGAGATTTCAAAAGGGTAAGGAATATGCATGATAAAACACATCCTTGTTTGAGATCAAGGTTTCAACTATAGGTGATTATCCTAACGTGAAAACATTTGACCAAATCCTTTAAATCTAGATATATTGGCTCCCAACCTTTGTTAAAATACCTAACACAAAAAAAAAACAAAAAAAAAACAAAAAAATAAAAGAGGACTTATTGATAAATCAAAAGATACGAAGTCAAAGGTGACTCAGGAAACCTCAACCGAGGTTATGGATGCCTAGTTAGCAATAGAGAAATACCCAAACCTCCCTTGAACTAAGAGAAATGATTATTAACGAATATATAAATATGCTCAAATTTATATGTAATGGTTAAAAGGTATGAACCTGGATGTTGTTCCCTAAAGTCTCATGACATACAATAAATGGAATCAAAGCACACACATAGTATGTTTAGGCCTTGACATGAGAATTTAAATTATGCACATTTTAGGCATGTTTCAACCTTGAACTGATTTAGGTAATGATATTTTGTCAAAGGAGATAAATGACTTACATGTTGGTCTAAACTAGAGTTTCTATGTTTTAACATATTGTTATGTTCCCCTTGTGAGTCACCATTTTTTGGGACCAACATACCCCCATTTTTTTGCTTCTAAAAAATAGGGACCTTATTAAATGTTTTAAAACATCTGTACCTTAAATTGGCTTTGGAAAGGACATTCTTTATTAAATTTTAAATATCATCTACTTAAAGGGACATGAACCTCTACACAATTGATTGTGATTATGCTTTATAGGCTAACCCTACTAATGGTTGTCTTCGGATGATGAAGTGTAGGTTCCAAGGAGAAAAAGAAGATTCTCAAGTAGAAAACCTTATGTTTTGAATTCAAAAAATGGAAATCAAACATAACAAGAAATCATATCTCTTTTTTAAAAAACCTTAAGTCTAATTTTATATTAAGGCTCAATCATGTTTCCAACATGACCAAAACATAATATAAAACCATACTTAGACCTTTTTATTTTTCCCCCTTTATTAACCTTTTAAGCTAGCCTAATTGTTAGTCCATAGGCCCCTTTAATTTATAGCCATGGCTTTTTGTTTAGCCTATGCTTCAAATTAAAAATATCTTTGTGTTTATTAACACAAACAATATATTAAGATCAAAACCTTTATCTAAACTATTATACATATTGGGTCCTAACTTATCGATTTGATTTAATCATAGATATAATGGCTCACTTCCATAGATATCTACTCTAATGGCACAAGATCACCTAGGAAGAATAATACATCAACTTTAATTTCTATGAAAAATTTCATACAAGATTTAATATGATAGTCTCACTCCTATTATTTGATGTTTTCAAGGACATCTTAGATGTTAGCAAGACCATCAGGTTGAACATCATCATAACTTTTACATAAGTCCAAAGGGGACCACATTAATGTTTTAAACCTTATGCTTAGCATAATAAACTTTAGATCTAAGTTCATCTTATTTATTCATGCAATTAACTTAGGACTAATCTATTTACTTAAGTCTATATGTGACCAATTAGTGACTTAAAATTCATGCACTTTTGTAGATCCGACGATTTGTGTTCACTGTCAGATCTTGATCTAATGACACAAAGATGGATTCCTAAACATTTTAAAGCCAATTAGCTTCAACTTCCCAGACCAAGATCAATGACTCTAACTACATTGTTTATATGATCCAATGGCATGAATTCTTTGATCGATAAGCCTTAAGATGTGGTCATATGGACTAAGGCCATAATTTTAATTTGAAGATTTGTTGTGTTTGTAAACACAATATGACTTTCGTAATCAAAACTAAGCCCTTATAGGCCAAATTTCATAGGCTTAAATTTGATAATCTCACTCTCATAATTTGATGTTCATGAGAACATCTTTTACATTAGCAAGGCCATCAACTTTAACCACAGCTAAATTTTTAGCCTAGGCAAAAGGGGAATTTTAAAAACCCTTTGAAAGGGACCCTACCATATTACTGTGGAAAACTTAGCATAAAACACGTTAGCCTTAGTTTGTTAGTGTTTATTAACATAAATAAACCTTAAGAATATATTTTAGGCCTAAGTTTTATTAAAACCCTAGACTAATTAAGCCATGTGCATCTTGTAGGATCTAATAAACCATGATTGAATAGAGGCCTTGATCCAATAGATCAAAATGAAGGATGCATTTTTAACCAAATACACCAAATCCTAATATCTTGACATGTGGAAGAACCAAACTCATTATAAAACCAAACTCCAAAGTCATATCCTGAAGAAGAAAAAATACACCATATGGTGTAACCAAGTAATTCAATATTTAAGAAACCAATCAAAGGGAACCCCCAAGATCTTCATCAATGGTTCATGATCATTTGGAGGTCATGATCCAATGTAGTGAAGATAAAACACTTGATTTGAAAACCAGCAGCTGGCTTTCAAAGGAATTTCCATGGGGATGCCACAAAAACAAGCTTAGAAAAGCCAAATAGGTGTCATGTAAGCACTAAATGACAAATCTAAAGATTTGACATGCTCAAAAGGAAAAATATTGCATGAGTTATGATATCTATAAGATCTAAGGCATGAACAAATTTATGAATTCCATCATCTTCACCATCAAAGCTCTAAGAGACCCTAGTAGAGTAATGTAAAGCTTTCACTTTTGATGGTTGAGACATAATTACATTAAACAAGCTCAAATTTCATCCTGAGCAATGAAAATCTAGTACAACACCCAAGGTAATTAATGAATCATGGAAGCAACTAGGAATTAATGGAAAGAAGAGGCAAAATTTTATTTGTCTAAAGATAATGAGGAAAACATTTTGGGGACATGGAATTAGACAATAGGGCACTTAACAATGGAATAAAGAACAAGTCAGAGATATTCTTTGCTATTAATGAAATGTAGATCCTCACTTACAAAAAATAAATGATCACTATAACCAAGAGGAAATTCAATAAGTTTGTTGCAATTTAGTTTCCTGGTCTTTACCAAGTAGTTTTAAAACTAGAGGTACTCCATTGCATAGATATCTTTGCACCTATGTTTGTTGATTGTAGAATTGATGGTGAATGAATAGTTAGGGAAGGTGTGCCAAAATGGATAGCATACATTTCCTCTATAACTTTTGAGGGATATTATAAACTCCCCAGGGCTCATATAGACCTCCCCACCATCAAGTAATAGATAACCAAGCATAATTTGGACATTATTCTAAGACCCTGGTTAAACTAGGGAACCTATATATCCAGGAACCATGATGGGAAGATCCATATTATGCAATTTAAGGAGGGAATTAGGATCATCATAAACCTATTAAATAGAGATTTAGGGGCAACCATGACAACCTATGTTAACCCCAAGTGGGCTTCCTACATATATTTCATGGTGGGAGAGAAGCTAACTCCACCTATTATAGAATTGATTAGCATCCACTTGGGAAGACAATTCTATGGCATAAAAATGAATACCAACCAATAATTCACCATGATGACCTATCTATTGGACTCATCGATGGCATCTGCACATATTATTTGTATCAATAATTGGTCCTCTCATAGCAAGATTACTGTATCCCATCATTATTCCAAATTATATATCTTTAAATACAAGGGTCACATGCAATTCATTTATGATTACATATATCCCACTTTTCTTAAGGATATCACAGGGAACCCCATGCCTAGATTGCACCCCATCATCAATAAATATATATAGCCCATGGGTGACATATGGTATTACCTAGATTATACCATCATCAATATGTAAGGAGTCATGACTCAACCATATAGGTTGCAAGTCCATGTCCCTATCAAATTGGCTGAATAGGAAATTACCTCCCAACTCCTCCAATGGATTTACAATGTATGCAAAGAGAAGAGGAAATTAATTTTACATCCTTTTCCATTCTTGATTGGAAAAACTATGATCCATGGATGGAAATATTTGGACATTATGTACAGACATAGAGATGCCTTTTATTTTCAAAAAGATGACCTCAAATAATAGGACCCAAATAAAAAAAGTTATCCCCCATCTGTAATCCAAATAGCTAACCAAGTTGACCTATGAACATGGGGTTGGTACATATACCATATCTACACCAAGAATGAAAAATTTGAGTAAGTACTAGGCAGGTGCAGGAAACATAACTTCAAATTTAAGCATAAATTACAAAGAAAAGAGAATCCAACTAGGGAAGTTTGGTATATGAACCCATTTCAATATCATCTATTTCCTTCCACCTCAAGTGCATCTCTAAAACTACCACAATATAGTGTTACAAATTCAAGGACCTAGTGAAAATAAATTAGAAGAAAGGTTAGGAGAAGGTGCTTCATCATCAACTCCACATCTAAGACCACCTTCTCTAGTAGAGCACATTGATATGATTACCCTATAATTGTATGAAATAGTTGAGGAATTCTTCAAAGATATTGCAGAGATCTATTGTTTAGATCAAGAAGATGATGGAATTGAGGAAGCCATAGCTGAGTTGGCACAAGTTAAAGAACCCAAGGTAGGTGATATAGAAAATAGGAAGGAAATATATTTGTATTTATTCCATGTCTCACAAAAAAAGGGAAGCAGAGATGACTCTTGTTCCTAGGTTATCTAAAAGGCCAAGAGTGACATGGACCCATCCTACCAGTGAGTTTAACTTGTTTAGTGAAGAGTTCCCCATACATGGACCTATCATCCATGATTGTTTCATATATGGAAAACTCCAAAATGTTCCATCCCAATTTCATTCATTGGCACTTAACATCACTAGATGTATTGATGCCCATGATGATATCGAATCTTGGATTAGAGAGTTCATAAAGGAGCAAGAAGAAATGAGGATTGTTGAGGTAAATATAATAGACAAAAATGAAGGATCTTGGAGAATCAAGTGGTACTAAGATTAAGATACCAAGGGTACCCAAATTATCTAAACTAATAATCACAATGTATTACAATCCAAATACAGTTGGATTTGAGAAGGTAAGAACAATGAAGGCCACTATAGGCACTAAGGAGTTCATCTTCCAAAGAGTGGAGCCTTTTATGGGCCTAACTCCTATACAAGTGCAAGAAATAAGAGAACACCCCATCCATTAGGAGGATATATCAAGTTTCGGTGTAGCCAAATTAGTAATGACCTTGGCTAGGGTCTGGGGAATGAAATAAATAATCATCAACCTATAAAAGGAGAAGCAAGACCTAGAAGAATACATTGTATTTTCAGCCCCTAAGGATATATTAGAGATGTTTAATAAGTCTCTTCTTGAAAAATTTGATGGATTCAAGACCATGAATCTAAGATTAAGTGCCTTGACCCATCAAGCTGAGATGGCTCGTGAATTAATCATTCAATCAGAGGGATCCAAAGACTGGACAAATTAATTGATCAATTTGCATACTAAAAAATAGGTTCAAGACATCAAAATCATCAAACTGGGACATTATAACATCCTCCTTAGAGTCACAGTGGATAATGAAGATATAAATATCATATATAGCATTATTTTAAGGAATGATGTGCTAATAGTTTCAAGAATTTTATGAAGGAGGACAAGGAATTGATAGAAAAAATGGAGAATATCTTAGAAACATTTTGGAAAACCCCTCACAACCCACTACCATAGGCTTGATAGATGATGAAGACTTTAAGCAAAGGTTTAATGTCTTCATCCAAAACATCAAAGTGAACCAGGGCTAGTATGTCAAGGATAATAAGAAGGTCCTTGACATCATCCTTACCTCAAGAAGGTAGATTTATGAGGCATATTGTATCTAATAACTCATGGCCAAAATTGACAAAGAATTCAATACATTGGAAGACCAAGAAGAGGACTTTTTGATGAAACCTATGGTATATTTTGAGCTCATTAAATAAAAACACAGTAGGGTTAATGACATTTGTAATCAAAGATAACCAAGAGGACCCACCAGTTTAATATGAAAATAATATTCTTTTGTAATGTATATATGTTAGTCTGTTAACATATATTGGTCCTATTTGTCAAATTTGATGTAGGAGGTCATATGTATTGTGATCTTTGTATTGGGGATAGTTGTCATTATCTTACATATGAATGTTTTGAGAAGTTAACTATTCCACCACCTATTTTCTCTATAAATAGGAAAGGGTTACCATTTTTTAAAGGGGGGTCGCGAGTGTGGGGGAAGCATTTAAATACAACTAAGGAATTATGAAAGGATTATCTAAATAGTGTGTTAAAATCTAATGCTATCTCTAAATTGCATGTTAATGTGTTATATTTTAATGGTTCTTTACATTTTGAGCTACATTTTATATCATAAGGTTGTTAATCTATGCTATGCTAGATTGGCTAAAATATCTTAGGTATACTTCGTTTCATTCGCTCTAGATGTGGATTTTCTCATGCTATTCATGTTACAGTAGTAAATTCTTTAAAGTAAATTTGGTTCTTATGATTTCTATATTTCCTTTGATGCTTTCTCAGTTTATGATAAAATTTGGGTTCACACTATTTTACATCATAAATTGGTTCATGTATGCTCAAAACAATTAGAACCTTGTCATGATATTTAAAATGGAAGATTGCAATCATGTTTTCTTTTCTACCTTACCCTCCCTTTTTCTATTTTCTTTACCAAATCTCACTTTAGTTTAATATCATTATTAATATCCACTTAGGTTAGTTTGTAGATCATAAATATCACAACATATCAAATATACATGACCCTAGTGGCTCCCAACCACTAAATTTATTAAATATTGTGGATATCTCTCATGATCTACTTCTATTCTACCACTGATATCCCAAATTATCACAAACTACAAATCATGTCCTAGATCCTTAGGATTCTAAAATTAGAAGTGTTCATCAACACTAAGAGCACCTATGGGGTAGTTTGAAGCATCAACACATCCTAGAAGTTGATAGGTTGGATGATCTAAAGAACATAGAAATTCTTGGGATATGTAAATTGCATTTTGATGGTGATAGATGCAAGGTTAGGTCAGGTGTTGGCATTGTATTAACTAATCCTAAAATCAAAAGGTAGCATGCCTCTTATAGACTATAATTCCCCTACACTAATTATCTCATTGAATATGAATCTCTCATCCTAGGTTTGTAATTTGATTTCAAAAATAGAGCTAAGGAACTACTGGTTTTTGGGGATTCAAAACTAGTAGTCAACCAAGTCAGAAGTAGGTACTAATGTAAACTCATATACCTCAAGAAGTACAAGTTTAGATTCTAGGACCTAATTGAGAATTTTGATGTGTTTAAAATCATATCCATTTTAAGGGAAAGGAACCAAGCTATAGTTTAATTAGCATCCACTACACCAAAATCTCATGCCTAATCTACATTCCCCTCATTTTAGTATTAAACTGTTCTGATGTCCATCAGAACCCAATAATGTTTATCATTTATAAGTCTTTAATGATGACCAGTAGATATTAGATTTTTTGACCAATGCTGGGGAATTTGAATCCCATATCATTGATGAAGTTGATGAAAGGACAACTGGAGGAAACAAGTTTGATAGCAAGGTCATTTAGTTGAATGAAAACAAAGTCCCAAAGGGATGATAACTCTAGAAAGATGGTTTGATCAAGATAAACTAGCTAATGTTTCCAAAAACCTTATGGTGAGTGGAAACTATTACAATACTATAGATCTTGGCCTCCAAGAATAACCCCAACTAGTGAATGTTAGAAAGGATTGTACAACTCATAAAACTAAGAAAGTCAAAGAACTCCTTACCAAGTATAAGGATGTTATAGCATAGTCCTATGATGACCTAAAGATATTAGATCTAAGGGTCATTACCCATACCATACCCCTCAAATAAAGTGTTAAACCCTTCAGATAGAGATAAAGACCAGTAAACCCCATGCTAAAAACCATCATATTCATAGAGATCTTAAGGTTACTAAATGCTAGGACAGTCTTTCCCATTAGACATTTAACTTGGGTGGCCAACTTAGTGCTAGTCAGGAAGAAAAATGGTGAGATTTGGCTCTGTATTGACCTCAAAAATTTGAACAAAGCATCAAAGAAAGATAAATATCCTCTCACATCTCTTAATTATGAAATTCAAACTATTTCAAGCTCAATGATGATGTCCTTCCTTGATGTATTTCTATGCTATAACCAAGTCCTAGTTGACAGAGAAGATAATATGAAGTTAGCTTTCAAAATGAAGTGGGGAACCTTTGATTACAAAAGGATGCCCTTTAAGCCAATAAACATAGGAGCCACATTTAAAATAGCCATAGACCATGCCTTCTAAGGCCTGATTGGTAAGTGTATGATCATTTATATGGATGATCTAATAGTTTTTTTTTAAAAATAGGGAAGATCAATTCATGCACTTACAACAAGTTTTCAAAATATGTAGAAGGTATGGCATCTCCTTAAATGCTAAGAAAAACATCTTTTGTGTAACTAAGGGTAAATTGTTAGGACATGTTATAACTAAATATGGCATCTCCATAAAACCTAAAAGAGTGAAAGCCATATCTAGAATTAAACTTTCGAATAGTAGGAAGGAACCAAAGTCATTCTTTGGCAAAATAAATTTTATAAGGAAGTTTTTTTCCCATTTTGAAAAAATTGTCAAGCCATTACATGACATTATCAAGCAGGATGATAAGGTAGTCTAGAATGAAGAATCCAAGAAGGCATTCAATGACATGAAAGAATATATTAACCAATCCCTAGTGCTCATAAGTCTAAATTTTTAAAAATATTTATACCTTTACTATTTTGCATCTAACCACATAATGGATTCCATAATGACTCATAAATTTTATAGGTGTGACTACCCAATAACCTTCATGAGTATTAATTTTAAGAATTATCAACTAAACTATTCTATGATTGATAAGAAAGTATATGCACTAGTAAAGGTTGTAAAGATGTTTAGGCACTACATCCTAAAAAATACGGTGTATGTTATTCTACCTAACCCTACCACTAAGCTGATGATGAGTTAAAATGAGCTAGGAAAATGTAAAGGTAAGTGGATGTCAGTTTTATAGGAACATGGCTTGTAAATGAAGGTAGCAAAGCTGGTAAGGTGCCAAGGTTTGATCCAGATGATTACTAATACTATTTCTAGGCTAAGTATCATGCAAGTAGGCCAACATAGTTTCCAAATAATGAATGGCATGATTCATTCATACACTTGTTAATCAATGGTACATGTCTTGTAGGTATATCTAGGGAGAAAAAGAGAGCCTTGAGGCTCAAGGCAACCCACTAATTGATTAAGGTTAGAATCTTGTACCAAAAAAACTTTAAAGGAATCTACCTAAGATGTGTTTCATAAGAAGAAACCACCAAAATTATGATCACTTTTCATGAAAAACTAGGTAGTGGACATCCCTATAGATGAATGATACCTCAAAAAATCCTAAGAGCTAGTTACTATTGGCCTACTATCTTCAAGGATGCTCACAAACATGTGAGATAATGCCACTCATGTGAAATATTTAGCACTAAAGACCTAAATGTAGCTATGCATCTACAATCAGTCATGGTTGATAAACCATTTACATAATGCAGTCTAGAATTTATTGGAGTAATCAACACCAACTCATTTGAAGTTCACAAATACATCTTGAATACCACAAATTATTGCACTAGATGGATTGAGGAAGTGGCCACCAAGTAATGTATAATGAAATAAGTGATCAATTTCTTTGAAGATAATATATGTAATAGATTTGGGACCCCAGTCTCTCTAGTATGCAATAATGCATCTACATTTATTTCAATTTAGATGACTGAATGGGCTTATGATAATGGTATTACACTCAGGTTTGCCTCTAATCACTATCCCCAAGGTAATGGTGTTTTTGAATCTATAAATAAGAACCTAATGAAGGCAACCAAGAAGTCTACAGAAGACAAACCTAGAACTTGGCATAAACTATTTAAATTTTCACTATGGGCTGATGGGATAAGGATCAAGCAAGACTTGAAGGCTTCACCCTTTTAGATGGTGTATCTAAAGGAGTCCATTTTTCCCATCACTCTCAAACTACCTACATACAAATTTATGAAATAATACATGGAAGAAAGCCAAGAAAATGCCACTTACAGAGTATTAGACATCATCCAGATGGAAGATGATAGGGAAAGGTATTTTTCTAACTTCAATAGATACCAGGCCACAATGAAGAGATGGTTTGACAAAAGATTTAAGATCAAGGTGTTTAGGCAAGGAGACTTGTCCCTCCTTTAGGACAATGCATCTAAACCCAAAGGTAAGAATGGAAAATTCACACGCCTATAGATTGGCCCATATTAGATTACAAAGACACTAGGGAATAACACCTTCAAGCTCAAAGAGTTATAAGGGCAGAGCTCATATTGCCTACTAATGAGAAATACATCAAGCACTACTTCTCTACCACCCCTCTTTGGGTCTCCATGGAGTAAGAGGTAAGGTGATTAGATTAGAGTATGTAGGTTATCTAGTTTTCTTTGGGTATCTTTCCTTTCTTGTCCTTGGTTTGTACATATGTTTGTTCATAAGTGTTTGGTTTCTTGGTTTTGCTTTTTTCCTTCTATTGTTTGTTTTTTGCCTATTGTTTTGTTCCTTGATTTCAATATGTATTTAAATACATTCCTAAGCTTAGAAGTTATGAAATATGATCAAGATGTGCCCCATCTCTAAAATAATGTATGAACCACATACAAAGGCAACCATGGTCTTAGAACCTAGAATTATGTTATAACTTAGAGGAACTAAGTATAGATAGGGGGAGAGAAATCCATTCCATGAGAATTAAGTCATGACCTTTGAGCTACATTGGTTTTAAGAATATTTTGACTTAAGGATTGGAGACTTAAATTATCAAGAGTATGCCATTAGCTAGTACTTAATTAACATCCTTGCCTAGGATAAGAGATGTAACCATGAGTGATCTTATAAAAATAAAATATTTGACCAAATCATAAACCTATCTATCTTGATCCCAAACCTTATTGAAAGCATTAAAAAAAATTCAATGGAAAAAATGGAACTTTCATATAAAAGTGTTTTAGGCAATCTCCATCCAGGCTATGGATGCCTAGCTAGCAATGAAGCAAGGCATTGAGTGGAGCCAAAGGTATCTCTATAGGGGATATGGATGTCTATCTAGAAGTAGATCAATGCCCAAACCATACCTAATCAAATAAATGATTCATAATGAATGTTATTTGTACCCTAAGTTGATGTAAATAATTGAGGATGGGAAATTAAGGGCTGATTCTTGAATCTTATGGAAAATAATAAGTGGAATCAAGACACACACAAAACTAGGGTATGCCCTGATGTTTGACATTAAATCCTCAATTGAAAGGTTTGTTTCAATCACAATTGAATCTAGATAGTGGTTTTTTATCAAGTGGGATGATGACCTCAATGTTTATCTCTAGATTCTAGAATTTCTAACATATTTCTATATTTCCCCCAGAAGTTACCATTTTTGGAACCAATATACCACATTCGTTTAAAAATTAGGACCCTTAAGAAGTTTTTATATTTAAGTTTTGAAGCACCTAAGCATAGAGTTCCTTGACATAATTTGAATACCATCCACTCTATTAAATAACATGCTTTTATGATTTAATGTTCCTATTTTAGACTAACCATGCTAATGAGTTACATGAGTTATTTTCTAGTTTTCATGGTAATCATTTAAGGGTTCTATGTTCACAAGCCCTGAGTGTCCCTAGATTCAAATTCAAATAATGGAGGGAGCCATGTTGGTGGGAACCAATCAAAAATCACTATAAAAAGAATCCAAAAACAAGGGATTTGCATGGATTCAAGTCATGTTTTCATAACATAACTTGGACTCTTATTTATTTCCTTCCACTTTCTTTTTTCTATGTTCCACGGGTCTAGTTTAACAAGGTTATGTGAGGTCCCTTTTTGACATTACCTAGTTTAGCCTAAGGCATTAATACTAAGGCCCCGATAATCATATTGACTTTAGCCTTAATACATTATTATAAGGGTTTTTATTTATATCATTAAGTCTGATAATTATCTCCCTCACTCTTCATAGGATCCTAAAATTGAGGTTCACGCACTAGATTTGATTGGATGGAGCATCTTAGCTAAAATGATTTGGATTAAAAAACATGCACCATGATAGATTAATGGTAATCACTCGCTCAATTAATTTGATCTAATGGTGTGATATGGAGGAGGAAAAGTTAAAAGGAAAATAAGGCCCTGAGGGCCAAATGTGTGGTAGCTTAATGATCCAAAAAATTAAATAAAGGGGCCCACATAATAAATACATCAAATTAAATGACTATGGCATACAAATATCAATGGTAATCACTCCCTAATTGGATTTGATCTAATTGAGAAAAATAATCGATGACATTTCAAAACTCTGTGATCTTGACATGTGGTTAGTGCGTGACCAAGTTGAAAATTGATAAAAGATGTGCAACATGAGAAGTATCTATGAGAATGCCAAGAATCATGATCATAAACTTAGAGATAAATGGACCAATAAAAGGGTGAGGACTTATATTTGGATTGATGAATAATGATAAGCCTAGGATTTTGATCCTATAATGTGAAATAAAACACAATTTTAAAGCCAATGATTGTATTTGAGTGGTACTTATGAAAATTGTCATGAAAAGCCTAGAATGGTGCTACATAGACTCTTCAAAAGCATAAAAGGACAAACTCAAAGATATTTTGAACTCAAAAATTCAAGGGTATAAATAAAAAGGTCTCCATAAAATCCAAAGAGTATATGAAGTTAAAGCTTAAATATCTCCTACCATTAATGCTCTAAACCCTAAACCCTCTATAAGGAAGACCCAAATCAATTTAATTGGTTAAAGTTTAATAAAGATAGCATAATTGTGGTCTTGATAACATGTGTTATAAAAAGAACCCTTGACAATCTAGTGTGAATAGTTTGGTAACATCATAAATAGTGGATAGTAGGTAATAATTGAAGATGGAAAATAGCTTTATCTAACCTTTGACAATGAAGGGATGATTTTTAAAGATAAAAATTTGGACTTGGTAGCCCTAAACATCCATAGAGTAAGGAATTGATCTAAATTTTATTTCTTAGTGGATGAATTGTAGCTATCTCCTAAGAAGAAATGATGAATTCCATAGTAAATAGAATGTACAATCACCTGGTTATAGTTTAAATGGCCAGTCTCCACCATGCCACACTGAAACCAAAGGTAATGCATTGCAATGATGTCTTTACACCCATCTTTATTTATTATAGGAGAGATGGGGAATGGATCATTCAATAGTGTAATTTCCAGAGGGTGGCATACATCTCTCCTATAACATTTGAGACATATATTAAGCTCCCCTTACCCCATCTCAACCTCTCTGACATGAGGAAATGGGATAACACCCAAGACCTTGATTTAGTCCTCACACCCTTGTTAATCTAAGGACCCCATGTTTGTAGGACCCTACATGGAAAGATCCCTATTATCCAATCAAAAGAAGGCATTAGATTGATCATGACCTTACTTAATCTAGCCTTTGGCACCCCTTCCACCACATATGTAAATAAATTTTGGGTGTCCTATGTCCATTTCATGGTAGAAGAGAAATTAACCCCTCTAGTGGGAGACATAATCATATTCTTCTTGGCTAAGCAATATATAGCCATCAAAATATGGACCTCTAAGAAATTATATATGATGTCCTATCTATTGGATTCCATTATCGCCTCTATATGCTTCCTTGACATTAGAAATTGGTCCCCTAATGGTAAGACCATAATTTATGACCACTACTCTAAACTACATATATTCAACTACAAGAACCATATGCAATTCATTTTTTATTATGTTTTTCTATCCATAGTTGAGGCCATCACAGGAGTTCTTATGTCAATATTACATCCCCTTGTAAATAAATAGGTGGAAACCATGGGAGATGTATGGTTTTATCCTAATTGCACTATCACTAGGATAGAGGGGATCTTAACCCAATATTATAATCTACTAGTCCATGTCCCCAACAAGCTTGTTGAGAAAGAAATTGCTTCCAAAATAATCAAGGAATTGATAGAGTATGTAGAGAGAAGAGGAAGGTCCAAATCCATGCCCTCCCATTTGACATTGGGAAGGTTGTAATAAAAGATTAGAACAACTTGAAATCATGTTTATACATAAAAATTATTTTTATTTCCAATTAGATGACCTTAAAATGTGAGACCGTAGGAAAAGGGTAGTTAATCACATTAAGGAAATAAAGGTCCCAAAAGTTGAATATGAACATAAAATATGTGTTGGTAATGACATATACATTAGAGCAAGAAATTTTAAGCAAGTGCTATCTAGGATAAAAATCTACAATATCAAGTTAGAACACAAATTGATCAAGGACAACAAGCCTTTAAGGGATATATGACAATTACACCCCTTGCAATATCATTTACTACCAAGTATATCTATGACTACTCATGAGGAGCCCAAGGAATAACCATATGAACCTCAACCCTACCAATAGGAAGCATAAGTTGAACAACCTCAAGATATAAAAGGCAACGCAAAAGTTAGAGAGCAAAGATTGGAATAGAGACCTAGCGAAGGTCCCTCACTTTCATAACTACCATAAAGACCACTTTCTCCCATGGAATTCATTTATATGATAAATATTGAGCTAGAAGAGACATTAAAGGGTGACCTCATTGATATAACAATAGAATATGTCTTAGATAGAGAGGGGGATCCCTCTGAAAAAGCAAGAAAGGAGGTAGTTCCATTAGAAAGGGAGAAAAGGAAAGTAGAGTTTGCCTTTAGTCTTATGACTTCAAGAAAGAAACCTAGATTGACCTTCACTCACTATACCAGTGAAATCAACTTCTTTAGTGATTAGTTCCCCATCCATGGACCACTCATCCCTGACTATTTTATCTATGGTAAGTTACAGAAGGTACCATCTCTCTTTACTTTATGGGCTTGACACAAACTAGATTAATAATGCATGATAACATCAAATAATGGATCAAAGACATAGTGGAAAAGTAAGAAGAGAGAAGAATATAGGTTAGACATGCTCAATAAAGCTAGAAACCAGACACCACTAGAGCTTTTGGTAATTCAAGTGTGGAGGCACATGAGCCTCCAAATTTTAAGAGCCCATAGACTAAATTCCAATTCAACCCAAACATGATAGGATTAGAAAGGATCACCACAAGGACAAATATGGATGGTCAAGAAGAATTAAACTTTCAAAAGGTGGAACCATTCATAGGGTTAAACCTTATTAGAGGGAAATAACTTGGAGATGCTCCCATCCATGAGGAGGATGTGGAAAGTTTAATTGATACTCAATCTTAATAGGATATGGCCGGTGTCTAGGGATTATTGAAAATTATTAAGAACCTAAATAAGGAGAAAGAGAATTTGTAAACTCAATAATTTATCTCAGTGATAGACTCCATGATTAATATGCTTGAGGAGTCACTTCTCAATGTATTCAAAGAATTAAAGTCTATGAAGTTGAGGAAGAGTATACTAGAGGACCAGGACACCTTAGCTAAGGATTTGGTTACTCAGTGGCCAATTTATAAGAATAATATTTCCCAACTTATTGACATCCACGTTAGGAAGAAAATACCAAATTTTAAAACCATCAGTATGGGGCACCTAAGTGCCATTTTGGGAATTGTTGTGGACAAGGTCCAAGATTTGAGTGCCTGACAAACCAAAATGGAGGAAATTATTGAGGAGGATAAATAGCTCATAAATAGAATTAATAATCTCCTATGAAATATGTTCAGGGACCTTACACAACTCACTTCCCTGGGAATTATCAATGATGAATAATTCCATCACAGAGCCACTTTGGTGACTCAAGAAATTAATGGTAAGAGTCGAGGAAAATCATGATAGGATAATAGTAGAATATTAGGTATGATATTAAATGCAAGGGAAAGAATAAATGATGTAAGAAACATTAAATAAGCTTTTGATAGAATGATAAATATTTTGATGAGTTGGCTGATCAAGAAGAGGAGCTTATCACAAGGCCTGCTATGGACTTGGGCCTAGTGGAAGAATAACATAAATGAGCTATAGGTATCCTTCAATAGCAAAGGGTCCCACCTCCATAATCTAGTTATGGCTTCCCAAGAGGAATAATTTTTGTTAAGGCACATGTTAGTTTGTTAACATGATTACCTCTAGGTCAGTATGTTTGTAAAAAATGGGTGTATTGTAGTTTGTTACAAAGATAACTATCTTTATCTTTATCTAATAGTATTTTGGACTGATCAGTATACTGCTTGGATTTTCTATCAAGGCATGTATTACCATTTGTAAAATGGAGAGACTTCAAGATATTTATTTTACACTTTTAATAAATTAATACAAAGACCAAGGAATTCTATAGGGATTATCCAAATTTATGTGTTTTAAAGTGCTAAGTTTCTCTATTGCTTTTATAAGTTTGAATATGAATAGTTTCTAGGAATGCTAGGTTAAATCATTAATTACAGGGATGATAAATTGTGTAATGATAGGTTAGTTGAATGAAATTGAGTTCATTTTATTTTCTTTAAAACAAACATGTGCATTAGCTGTCTAGATTTGGTGTAAAAATTTTAAAGTAAATCCAATTCTTACTTGTATGGTCATCTTATCTCTAGAATCAGGATTGGTTTGTAGTGGAACATGAGCTCAGGATAATTTACAATATACGCTAGTTGAGATCATGCTTGGTAATCCTTGAAACCTTATCAATGTGTTTATAATTAAATACCATCAATCACCATTTCTTTCTTACTCTACCATTTCCTTTTTCTCTTTCTTTGAACAACTCACTTTACTTTAGATACATTATTCATAACCTTAGTTTAGTTAGTAGTTTAGATATAGACCAATTTTTCAAAATTAGCACTAAGATTCATACGAAAAGGCACCAAAATGGCTCCCAACCATAAAATTTAATAAAAATTATGGAACAACCTATATTTCTCTAACGATATTTCACCAAAGGCATCCTAATTGCTAAATACTTGTAACTCATGCCCTGAATCCTTTAGATTATAAAATGAGAAGTCTTTTTTAAAAACTAAGAGCACCTATGGTACATTTAGAAGCATCAACAAGAGGAGCTCCACTAGTTTTAGAAAGAGGAATTTTATAGTAATTGGCATAGAATTAGTGTCATCTTTATGCTTTTTTGTAGTTCTTTGATCCCAAGTGTTAATATTGTCAATCTTGGAGGTCTCTAACATATGTTTGTGATTTATTAAGTCAAATATCATAGTCCTTTGATAAATGATTACTAATTTAGGTAAAAAATCTCTTTGAATTTGAAGATTTATTGGTATTTAAAATTAGAACGACCTATTCTAGTTAAAAATTAGTTGATCCCTTGCAAATTATGATGCATCCTAAAGCTACCTTTATGGAAATTTGATTTATTTTATCATTTCTTATGAAAATCTTTACATAATTATCCTAGTTTGCATGTTTAGTCATTCATTTTTGTAAATATTAACTTGATACATCTTATTTCAAATAGAATTTCACATCTTCAAGCTGGAACTACCTAAGATTCACATTGGATCATGCTCATAAATAAGAGAACCTTTACTTGAGATATAAAGTCACTAGAGAACTAGGTGTGATAAATGTAGATGAGGAATTTTCAAGTCATTACCCACTTCTTGTATTTAAGGGACCATTGCATTTAGACCACATCTAGGTATGGCTTGGCCAGGGAGTTCCCCCATTAATGTACAAGGGATAGTCCATGATTTACCACATAATCTTGAGAAATATTTACCCATATTTATTCCTATTGGTATTGTAACTATAGAAGAACATTTTAATTATTCTAAAGCTACTTTGAGGTTATTAAATATCATACATGAGTATGTAGTGTGTAGACTATTTCCCTTTACTTTCAAGGATGTAGTATATGAATGGTTCCTTAATATGCTTGATGACTACATTACCTCTTGGAATAACTTAAATACCATTTTAATTGATCAATTTGGTAAAATTATCAATCCTTGTGTCATTTATCATGAATTAAAAACCATAAAAAGAGATGTTAGTGAGCCTTTAAGATCTTTCAATGCCAAATTTTAAAAAATATATAACAAGACTATGGAGCCTTACAAACCTAACAATCTTCTACCCCTAGATATTTATGAAGATGTAGTAGATCCTATGACTTTTATATGTTTAAAGAGATCTATCCTAGTTATAGCTTCATTAACCCAAGCCTATTATGAGGTAGCGGTTATCAATGATCAAATGTAACCATATGGTCACATGGCCTACTCCATCCCCAATGTTCACCCACAAATGCCTACTCTAAACCTTTTTCCAAATAATAACTAAAATACCCCAACTCTTAATCAAATACTAACTCTAAACATTTTGCCTACTATTTATGTTACTCATAATCAAAATCTAGGAATTTTGAGTTACCAAGATACTAACGGATCTTCTAATAATGATCAAAAGGCCTTGGCACCCATTCTTGGTTCAATCAATAATTAGGTCCCTAATTTTGAGACTCCTAAGAGTAAAAATTAGTCTATATTAAAGATGGTTCAAAAAATTAGCACCTATTTTATCCAATTGCAAAAATAAGTTGGTAATATTAGTGAAATTTTTGGAAGTAACTTTACTTTCCAAAAGCTTAACAGTCTAAGAAATAGGTTTCAGAATTATATCTTCTACAATAGTAAAAAGATTAATGAATCCACTTTTGGCAACAAAACCATTGACATTAATCTCATAGATGTTGCTTTACCTTATTTCTATAGAGTGCATACTACTGCTAAAAATGATGAGATTGATTGCATTGAATTTTACAAATCCTTTGAAGATTTTTGGGAAGAAATAGATATGTTTGAGGTAATACCCAATAAGGACAATAATGAAAATACATCTATCCTTAATCCTTCTGACTAGGCTTTCATGGTGGAAACCTTTGATTTCCATTTTCAAGAGGAAAATGAATAAGATGAGATCTTAGAAGAAATCGATGCATTTCAATAGTTCTTGAAAAAGACTTACCCATTGAGGAATAAAGAGAAAAAGAAAACTTTGACCACTTCAACTCCTAACAACTATGGGATCCTTCCTGACACTACTTTAAGGAATGACCCTAACCTACCCAAAGGAAGTTCCTCCAAGCCTAGTACTAATTCATTAAGCAAGACTAGCAATAACATAATTGAGGACATGAAGAAGATAAAGGCTAACATCACCTTACATGAGTTAACATAGATCATATAAGAAAGAGATTTATTGTAAGAGTCCTTTGAATTCAACAAACCTCCAAAGATAGATCATGCCAATATAATGGTACATAAGGCCAAAGTTGAATCCCCCCTTTCCTTCTCATAGTCAGGATGTTTTTTAAAATCCTACATAATTGCTTGTTAGACTCAGGTGCCTCAACAAGATCCCATAGGCATCTAGCATGTGTAAATAACTTGGCTTAACCCTCGTCATGTCTGATAGGATTGTAACCTAGTTAGATACATCAAGGGTAAAGGTAATTAGAGAATTTATAAATGTTCACATGAAAATAGATTCTAAGATGAGAGCAGAATAATTAATTTACATTCAAGTGGTTTATATGCGAGATACCTATGGGATCTTGTTTAGCAGATAATGGACTACGGCCTTAAACTAGAATTGTCTATTGATTGCTCCCATTTATGACTACCTTGTAAGGGAGTTGAAAATCAAATTAGAGTCAAGAAGGAACCAAGAATGAAACATATGATAGAAAAGTAAAATTATATAAATGAAGGGGTTAACATAATTGATTTAAACATAAGATTTTTCACCCTATAAGCTAATATGTTAGATGATACAAAGAACATAAAAACTCCTCCTAGGCTATGAAAGATGAATTTTGATGGTTCTAAATGCAAGGTTAGGTTAGGTGTTAGCATTGTCTTAATCGATCCAAATATTAAAAGGTACCATGCCTCTTACAGACTCCAATTCCCCTTCATCAATAATCTTGATGAATATAAAGTTCTCATCCTAGGTTTGTAATTTTCTATCAAAAATAGAGATAAGGAACTACTAGTTTTTTGGAATTCAGAACTAGTAGTCAACCAGGTCAAAAGTAGGTACCAATGTAAACTCTCATAGCTTAATAATTATTAGTTTAGAGTCTCAAACCTAATTGAGTATTTCTATGCATTCAACATCACTTAAATTCAAAGGGAAGGGAATGAAGTACAAATGAACTGGCATCTACTATATCAAATATCATGCCTAATCTAGACTCCCCTAATTTTAGTATTGAATTGGTCCCATGTCCATGATTACCTGATCATGTTATTCATTTCCAAGTCTTTAATGATAACCAAAAAATATTGGATTTATTGACCAATTTTATGGCATTTAAAGACAATATCATTGATGAAGTTGATGAAAATATAACTAGAAGAAACAAGTTTGATAGTAAGGTCATGTAACTAAATGAAAATAAAATTCCCAAAGGGATGATAGCTTTGAAAAGATTGTTTGATCAAGACAAACTAGCTAAGGTTTCTAAAATCCCTGAGGTGAGTGGAAAGGATTACAATACTATGGAGCTTGGCCTCCAAGAACAACCCCAACTAGTGAATGTTGGAGATTCTTGTATAGCTTCTAAAAAAAATAAAGCTAAAGAAATACTTACTAAGTATAAGGATATTATAGCATGGTCCTATGTTGACCTAAACATATTTAATCTAAGAGTCATTACCCATAGCAACCCATCAAATAAAGTTATAAACCCTTCAAATAGAAATAAATACTAATAAACTCCATACTAGAACCCATGATCTTCAAAGAGGTAAAAAGGTTACTAGATGCTAAGATAGTCTTTCCAATCAGATATTCAACTTGGTGGCTAACATAGTGTTAGTAAAAAAAACATAGTGAGATTAGGCTCTATATTTACTTCATAAATTTGAATAAATCATCAAATAAAGATAACTATCATCTCCCATCTCTTGATCATGTAATTAAAATTGTTTTAGGTTTAGCCATGATGTCCATATTTGATGTATTTTTAGGCTATAACCAAGTATTAGTTGATAGAGCATATAGGATGAAGATAACCTTCACAACAAAGTGGTTAACCTTTGACTACAAAAGGATTCCCTTTAGACTAATCAATGTAGGAGCCTCCTTATAAAGAGCCATGGATCATGCCTTCCAAGGCATGATTAGTAAGTGCATTATTATTTATATGGATGATCTAATTTTTTTTTCTAAAAATAGGGAAGATCACTTCATGCACTTACAACAAATTTTTGAAAGATGTGGAAGGGATGGCATCTCCTTAAACCCTAATAAAAACATCTATTGTGTAACTGAGGGTAAACCATTAGGACATGTTATAACTAAAGATGACATATCCATAAACCCTAAAAGAGTGGAGGCCATATCCAAAATTGAACTTCCAAATAGTAGGAAGGAAATAAATTCATTCTTTGGCAAAACAAATTTTGTAAGGAAGTTTATTTTTGATTTTGCAAAAATTTTCAAGCCATTGAATGACATGCTCAAGAAGGATATCAAGGTAGTATGGAATGAATAATCAAAGAAAGCAGTCAATAACATCAAACAATCCATTAGCCAAGCCCCAATGCTTATAAGTCCATATTTCTCAAAAGATTTCTACATTTACTCTTTTGCATCTGACCACACAATGGCAATCATACTGACTCACAAATTTGATGGGTGTGACCACCCAATAGCCTTCATGATTAATAATTTTAAAAGTGATAAACTAAACTATTTTATGATTTATAAGCAAGATTATGTAGTAGTATAGGCCATAAATAAGTTTAGGTGCTACATCCTCAGAAATAAAGTGCATGTTATTCTACCTGACCCTACCAATAATATTATGATGAGGTAAAATGAGTTAGGAGAACATAGAGGTAAGTGGATGTCAATTTTACAATAATATGACTTGGAGATGAAGGTAGAAAAGTTGGTAAGGTGTCAAGTTTGATTTAGATGATTGATAATACTAGCCTTAGGCTAAGTATTATGCAAGTAGGCCAGCATAGTTTTCAAAATAATGAATGGTATGATTCAATCATACACTTTAAAATCAATGGTACTTATCCTATAGGTCTATATAGGGAGAAAAAGAGAGCCTTGAGGCTCAAGACAACCCACTAGATCAAGGATGGAATCTTGTATTGAAAAAACTTTGAAGGAATCTACCTAAGATGTGTTTCAAAAAAAGAATCCACCCAAATTATTGACACCTTTCATGAAAAGTTAGGTGGTTGGCATCCTTCTAGAAGAATGATAACTCACAACATCTTAAGGGATGGTTATTATTGGCCTAATAGCTTCAAGTATGCTCACAAGCATGTGAGAGAATGCCACTCATGTTAAATATTTAGCACCAAAGAGACAAAGGTGGTTATGCCTCTATAAATAGTCATGGTTGATAAACCTTTTACACAATGGGGTCTAGAATTTGTTAGTGTAATCAACCCCAACTCATCTAAAGGTCACAAATTCATCTTGACTACATCAAATTATTTCACTACATGGATTGAGGTAGTTACCACCAAGAAATGTAGAACATAAGAAGTGATCGGTTTCTTCAAAGATAATATATGTAATAGATTTGGGACCCTAGTCTCTCTAATATGCAATAATGGATCTGCATTCATTTTAATTAAGATTAATTAATGGGATTATGACAATGGTAATACACTTAGGTTTACCTCTAATCACTATCAATAAGGGAATGGATTTTTTGAATCTACAAATAACAACCTAATGAAGACAATCATGAAGTATACAAAAGACAAACCTAGAACTTTTCATAAACTAATTAAATTTGAAATTTGGGTTGATAGGATAAGGATTAAGCAAGCCTTAAAGGCTTCACACTTTCTAATGGTGTACAGGAAAGATCCCATTTTATCCATCACTCTAAAACTACCTACATACAAATTTATGCAAAAATACATGGAATAAATCAAATAAAATGCCACTTCCACACTATTAGACATTGTCTACATGGAAAATGATATGGAAAGGGCTTTTGCGAACTTTAGCAGACACCATGCCATGGTGAAGAGATGGTTTGAAAAAATATCTAAGATAAAGATGTTCAAGAAAGGATACTTAGTCTTCCTTTGGGATAAAGAATCCAAACCCAAAGGTAAGCATGGGAAATTCACACCCCTATGGATTGGCCCATACCAGATTGCACAAACACTAGGGAATAACACCTTCAAGCTCAAAGAGTTATAAGGGGCAAAGTTAATATTAAACTAATAATGGGACAACATTAAGCACTAATTCTCTACCACTCCTCATGGGGTCTTCATGGAGTAAGAGGTAAGGTGATTAGATTAGAGTAGGTAGGTTAGGTAGTTTACTTTGGGTATTTTTCCTTTCCTATTCATAGTTTGTACATATGTTTTCTCATAAGTGTTTAGTTTCCTACTTTTGATTTTTTCCTTTTGTTGTTTATTTCTTACCTATTTTTTTGTTCCTTGATTTCAATATGTCTTTAGAGACATCCTTGAGCTTAGAAGTTATGAAATATGCTCAAGATGTGCCCTAGTTCTAAAATAAGGTATGAACCCCATATAAATGTAACTAGGGTCCTAGAACATAGCATTATGTTATAACTTAGAGGAACTGAGTATAGATAGGGGAGAGAAAGCCATTCCATGAGACTTACATCATTACCTTGGAGCTACACTAGTTTTAAGAATATTTTCACTTAAGGATTGGAGACTAAAATTGTCAATAGTATGCCATTAACTAGCACTTAATCAACATCCTTACTTGGGATAAGAGATACAACCATGAGTGATCCTCTAAAAATCAAATATTTGACCAAATCTTAAACCTAGATATCTTGATCCCCAACCTTACTAAAAGCATAAAAAAAAAGAATGTAATGCAAAAAATGAAGCTTTCATACAAAGGTGATTTAGGCAATCTCCATCAAGGCTATGGATACCTAGATGGCAATGGATCAAGGCCATGAGTGGAGATAAATGTATCTATATAGGGGCTATGGATGCCTAGCTAGTAGTAGAGAAATGACCAAGACCTCCTTAAGCAAATCCATGATTCATAATGAATGTTCAGTTTACCCTAGGTCATTGTAAATGATTGAGGATGGGAAATTAAGGACTACTTCTGGAATCTTATGGAAAAAATTAAGTGGAACTAAAAAACATAGAAAACTAGGGTATGCCTTGATGTTTGAAATTAAATCCATAAGTGCAAGGTTTGTCTCAACCACAATTGAATCTAGATTGTGGTTTTTGATCAAGTGGAATGATGAACTCAATGTTCATCAGAACCCAAATTATAGAAGTTCTAACATATTTCTATGTTTCCCCCTAAAGTTTCCATTTGTTGGAAGTAATATATCCCATTAATTTAAAAATTGGGACCCTTGAGAAGTCTTTATATCCAAGTTTTGAAGCACCTAAGCATTGAGGTCCTTGAATGAATTTGATGCTCATCCACTCTATTAAAGAACATGCTTGTGTGATTTAATCTTCCTATTTTAGACAAAACATGTTAATGAGTTTCATGAGTCCTTTTGTAGGTTCAATGTTAGTCACTCAAGGGGTTTGAGTTCAAAAACCTTGGGTTGCCTTCGATTCAAATTCAAAAATTAGAGGGAGCCATGTTGGTGGAAATCACTCAAAACTCACTAGAAAAAGAAGCCATAAACAAGTGGTTTTCATGGGTTCATGTCATGTTTTCATAACTTAAACTCTTCTTTATTTCCTTCCCCTTTATGTTTTCTATGTTCTTTAGGTCTAATTTAACATGGTTTTGTAAGGTCCCTTTTTTACATTACCTAACTCAGCCTAGGTCATTAATACTGAAGCCTCAATAATCATCTCAACTTTGGCCTTAATACCTTATGCTAAGTGCTTTTATTTATATCCTCAAGTCTAATAATTATCTCCCTCACTCTTCATAAGATCTTATGATTGAGGATTGCTTACTGGATTTTATAGGATGAAGCATCCTAGATGAAAGGCTTTAGAATAAACAATAAGCACCATGATAGATCAACGGTAATCACTCACTCACTAGATTTGATCTACTGGTGTGATGTTTTGGATGAAAAATCAAAAGGAGGATAAGGCCATGAGGGCTAGATGCATGGTATCTTACTGATCAAAAGAAATAAATAAGGGGTGCCACCTAATAAAGATGGCCAATTAAATGATTGGGGCATACAAAGATCAATGGTAATCATTAACTCATTGGATTTGATCTAACAGTGAAAAAGGCTTGATGAATTTTCAAAACTCCATGATCTTGACATGTGGTCACTGCTCAACCAAGGTGAAACTGATAAAAGATATGTAGCATGAGAAGGATCTATGAGAATTCCAAGTGTCATGATCATAAACCTTGAGATCAATGGAGCAATCAAAGGGTGAAGACTAAAATTTTGATTGAGAATAACACTAAGCCTAGGAATTTGATCCTATGACATGAAATAAAAGAATATTTTAAAATCCAAGAAATAGTATTTGAGTGGAACTTATGAAAATTGCCATGAAAAGCCCAGAATGGTGCAACATGGAATCCATATAAGTATAAAATGGGAAAAAATCAAAGGTCTTCTGAACTCAAAAATTCAAGGGTATAAAGCAAAAGGTCTCCATCAAATCCAAAGCACGTATGAATTTAAATCCATAATATCTCCTACCATTATTGCTCTAAATCTTAAACCCTCTATAAGGAAGACCCAAATCAATTCAATTGGTTATAGTTCAATCAAGATAGCATAATTTTTCTCTTGAGAACAAGTTATATAATAATAACCCTCAATAATCTAATGTGAACAATTCAATAGCATCAAAAATGGTGGCTAGCAGGCAATAATTGAAGATGGAAATAGAGCTTTATCTGATTATTGATAATGAAGGGAGGATTTTCAAAGATATTGAGCTAGACATGGTATCCATAAACATCCATATAGTTAGGATTTGGTCTAAATTTTTCTTCTTGGTAGATGAATTACAACTTGTGTCCTAGGACAAAATTAGGAATATCCTCGTAAATAGAAAGTACAATGACCTAGTTTCAATTCAAATGGATAGTCTCCACCATGCCATTCCAAAACTAAAGGTAATGCATTGTATTGATGTCCTTGTACCCATATTTACTAATTTTAGGGTAGATGAGGAATGGATCATTCAAGAGGTTAATTATTATAGGGTGGCATACATCTCTCATATAGCATTTGATACCTATTATAAGTTCCCCTTAGCCCATCCCAACCTCCCTGACATGAGGAACTGAACTAACACCCAAGACTTTGATTCAGTCCTCGTACCTTGATTAATCCAAGGTCCCCATGTCTGTAGAACCCTAGATGGAAAGATCCCTATTTTCAAATTTAGAGACGGAATTAGAGTAATCATTACCATATTGAATTTATCTTTTGGCACCCCTTCCACCACATATATAAACAAAGTCCAGGCATCCTATGTCCATTTCATGGTAGAAGATAAATTGACCCTTCCAATGCGAGATCTAATCAATTTCTTCTAGGATAATTAATTCATAGCCATAAAAATATATACCTCTAAGAAGTTCTATATGATTTCCTACCTATTAGATTCTATTTTTGCCTCTATATCCTTTCCTGGCATTAGAAACTAGTCCCATAATGGTAAGACCAAAATTTCCCACCACTATTGTAAAATACATATATTCAATTATAAGAACTATATTCAATTCATCTATGGTTGTGTTTTCCCAACCATAATTGAAGTCATCATAGGATTTAATATGCTAATATTGCATCCCCTTAGAAATAAATAAGTGGAATCCATGGTATTTGTATAGTATAATCCTACTTGTACTCTCATTAGGATAGAGGGGATCCTAACCCAACCTAATAGGCTACTAGTCCATGTCTCCAACAAGATTTATAAGCAAGAAATTGCTTCCAAAATCATCCAAGAAGTTGAAATAGTATTCAAAGAGAAGAGGAATGGATAAATCTATCCCCTCTCATTTGGCGTTGGGAAGGTTATAATCAAAGATTGGAATCAGTTGGAAATCATGGTTATACATATAAATTCTTCTGATTTCCAATTAGATAACCTTAAAATGTGGGATCTTAAGAACATGGTAGTTAATCATATCAAGGAAATAAATGTCCCAAAGGTTTAATATGAACATAAACTAGGTGTTGGTGATGACATCTACATTAGATCAAGAAATTTTTAGGAAGTGCTCTTTAGGATCAAAAGCTACAATATCAAGTTAGAACACAAATTGATCAAGGACAACAAGGATTTAGGAATAATCATGAGGATCCTAAAGAGTATCCCTGTGAACCTCAACCCGACCAATAAGAAGGACAATTTGAATAACCTCAATATATAAAAGGCAAGGAGAAAGTTGGAGAACCAAGATTAGAATAGAGACCTGGGGAAGGTCCCTCACCTTCAAAACTCTGATAGAGACCACCTTCTCCAATGGAATTCATTTGTATGATATATATTGAGCCAAAATATACATTTGAGGATGCCCTTATTGATATAGAAGAAACATATGGCTCATATATAGAGGGGGGTCCCTTTGAAGAAGTAAGAAAGGAGTTGGTTCCATTAGAAAGGGATAAAAGGAAAACAGAGCTAGCCTTGGTTCCTATGACTCTAAAAAGGAAACCTAGGTTGACCTTCACTCACCCTACCAATGAAATCAACCTCTTCAGTGATGAGTTCCTCATCCATGACTAGTTTATCTATGAGAAGTTTCAAAAGGTATCATCTCTCTTTATTTTATGGGACTTGACACAAACTAGCTTAGCCATACATTATAACATCAAACCATGGATCAAGGAGATAGTGGAAAAGTAGTAGGAGAGAAGAATATAGGTTTGACATTCTCAAGAAAGCCAAAAATTTAACAACCCTAGATCCTCTTGTAGTGCAAGTGTCAAGGTACCTAAGCCTCCAAAGTTTAATAACCTAGAGACTAAAGTCTAATTCAACAAATACATAGTAGGATTAGAAAGGATAACCACAAGGACAACCATGATTGGTTAAGAAGAATTCAACTTTCAAAAGGTAGAACCATTCATAGGGTTAACCCCCATTAGAGGGAAACAACTTGGAGAGGATCCTATTCATAAGGAATATGTGGAAAGTTTAATTGAGGATCCATCTCAACATGATAGGGTCTATGTCTAGCGATTAGTGCAAAAAATTAAGAACCTAAAGAAGGAGAAAGATAATTTTCAAAATCAATAAATTCTCTCAGTGCCATACTCCATGATTAAAATGCTTGAGGATTCACTTCATGATGTGTTCGAGGCATTGAAGTCTATGAAGTTGAGGTACAATAGAATTATAGCATAGAACCACTTTGGTGACTCAAGAAATCAAGGGCAAGAGTCAATCACAATAAGGACATGATAATAGAAAAATATTTGTTATGATATTCAATGCAGGGGAAAGAATCAATGAAGCTAGAAATATTAAGGAAGTATTCACTAGAAATGACAAAGATTTTGATGAGCTGGTTAATCAAGAAGAGGAGCACATCACAAGTATTATCATGGACTTAGGCTTAGTGGATGAACATCATGAATGATCTATGAGTATCCTTTAGCAACAAAGGTCCCACCTCCATAATATATTTATGGCTTCCCAAGAGGAAGCCTTTTTGTTAAGGTGCATGCTAGTTTATTAACATGATTTCCTCTATGTCAATATGTTTGTAAAAGAAACATGTATTGTAGTTTGTTACAAAGACAACTATATTTATCTTTGTACACCTATATTTTGGACTAACTAGTATGCTTGGATTTCCTATAAAGGCATGTATTACCATTTTTAAAATCGAGAGACTTGAAGCTATTTTTTGTACACTTTTAAGCAATCAATACAAAGATAAGGAATTTTGTAAGGATTATCCATATTGGTGTGTTTTAAATTTCTATGTTTTCCAATTGCTTGTCTAAGGTTTAATATGAATAGTTTATAAGAATACTAGGTTAAATCCTTAATTATAGGTTTCCTAACTTATGTACTGCTAGGTTAGTTGATTGAAATTGAGTTTACCTCATTTTATTTTCTCTTCAACAAAGATGTGCATTAGCTATCTAGATGTGGTGTAAAATTTTTAAATAAAATCTAATTTTTACTTTTATGGTCATCATATCTCTAGAATTAGGCCTGGATTATAGTGGAATGTGAGCTTAAGCTACTTTACATTATACATTGGTTGAGATCATTCTTGGTAATCCTTGGAACCTTGCCAATGTGTTCATAATTAAAGACCAAAAATCACCATTTATTTCTTACTCTACCCTTTCCTTTTTCTCTTTCTTTGAAGAACTCACTCTAGTTTAGATACATTGTTCATAACCATTTAGTTTAGTCAATAATTTAGATCTAGACTAGTTTGTCAAAATTAGCACCAAGATTCAAAAGAGAAGGCACCAAGATGGATCCCAACCATCACATCTCATAAATATTATGGAATAACCTATATTTATCTATCGCTATTTCACCATAGGCATCCTAATTGAAAAATACCTGCAAATCATATCTTGAATCCTTTGGATTCTAAAATGAGAAGTGTTATTTAAACACTAAGAGCACCTATGGTACATTTAGAAGCATAAACATAACTTACGTACAAAATTTATCTTACCAAATAATGAATTTAACTCCTTTTTGTTGCTACTTAAGAAAAATTTCAAAATTATTTATACCTGATCTATATCTATAGTTATGCATCTTTCGTAAATCACATGACTTAATAACTTGATTTAATTTAAGTTTTAGATAATATATTTATATTATTCATATAAATGAAAATACACTTACCAAACAGGTCTTTGAATTCAATGTCCATAACATGTTGAAATGTATTACCAATATTGATAATACCAAAGGTCATTATCTTGTAAGTGAAGGTTCCTCATTTTGTGGTGAAGGTTATGTCGGTTCTTAGTTATAAACCTCTCTCGCTCAACCTTGAACACATGAAGAAAATGGAAAAATGATATTAATAAACCACAAATATGTCATTATATCTAGGGGAGGGTTTGGCATTAAGAATGAACAGAATGAAAAAAATGACTAAGAAGCACTGGCAAAGGGTATGTTAAGCTCATTGTTAATTGTAGATCTATCTAAACTAAGGTGAGAGGACCTAAGGGTAGATTGATCACATGGATATATTTTTTAATTCAACAGCCATGGGGATTATTGGCACAATGAGACACAAATGTGATTAGGGCACAGCCAAAATTATTAACTCTACCTGAGAAGGGTTGTCACAAAGAATAAACAAATGCATTAATTCACATAAAAACTACTGAAGATAGATGGGAAAGTGACTTCAATATTCATTCTAAATTATCTTTGACAACATGGGTCAAATGAAAAATTGAATTTCTGGGATTTAAAGCACAAAATAAAAAAACATGTTAAATAGGAAAGATTTTATGCATTTCTAGGTAAAATAACACTTCTGACATGTAAAGGGTATATTATATACAAGGTAGGATAAGGTAGGATAGTTTATTAGTTATAAAAAGAGGGTGGTGCGATGGTGGTTTTCAAATAATAGGGTTTATTTTAACATACATGACATATTTTATTTCAAAGATGTAGAAAACTAAAATGCAAGCTAGTGGGAACTATCAGGAGTAATTTGTAGATATTGGTGCTAATGAAATACAAATACACAAATGATCCTAAAACCCTGAAATATACACTAAAATTAGAATCTAATATACTTTCTCCCATTGAATTTATAAGCCTAGGGCGTTATAATATGTTATTAAACAACACATTTCCAAACATAACACAAAAAGGGATTTATAATCTAGATCTAAGCATAAGATGAAAAATAGTAATGAACATAGAACAATATGTCCAATCAATAACATTTACAAAACACATCACTGCGCTTCATCAAAAATGAAATAGTAAGAACAAAAAATATTTTTCATTAACTTTGAAAGAAAATTTTACATATATCAATGTTTTAAAATGCTACCATAGGGACAAGCATGATGGATTTGCTCCATGTTGGATAGGGGAGACATATAGGCATGCTCTTAGAGCTTGTTAATAGTTGTACAACTGTAACCATACACATAATAATGATCCCAAAGTTTGGAAGAGCATATACTTAGAGAGAAAATATAATACCAATAATAACCTAATAATAGAGGAGAATCCCCCTATTTATACATTTTTTACATCCATTTTCAAATCTGAGAGTGGGGGTTACATTTTGAAAAATTACAAAACAGCCCTCCATGTTTTGCCAAGATGCTCCTAGCTAAAATATGCCCTTTTTGATCCCTAAAGTATTCACCCATTTATATGAAAAATCATTACTCTAACTGCCTCTACAAGGAATGATGAAGATTTGTAACAAACCCTTTAATTTATTGGCTAGAGACAACATTTTCTTGAGATGGAAAGATAATATTCATGGTGGAGGCTAGACAAACCTTGTCCTCATATAAAACTACCTAGAGATAGACTTGAACACTTGCTTTCACATCTAGAACATTATTGACAACTACCCTTCCTCATATGCACACCATAAAACAACCCACACTTACAATGATTTCATGAGAATATTATAGATCCATGGATATTAAGGTGATATTCCTCAAATTACCCACCTTGGCCTTGTAAAGCTATAATTTCTCTCCCATGGAGGAGCTTGAACAAGCAAAACATGATAAAATGTAATACTTAGGTTTATTTTACCTTTTTACTTTTTGGATTCAACTTGTTTTTTCACATTTTGATTTTTGAAAATTTTCCTTTTAGGTTTTCCTTCACAAAATTTTAATGCATAAATGCATTATTTTCACTTTTTGACCTTTTGAGGAAATTTTAGCCCCTTTTGCAAATTTGTAATTCACAAATTTCAAAATTGTAATTTACACTTTTAGTTCCCATTTTAGGGCATCTAGAACTCTAAATGTAATTTGAAATTTTCAAAATTGCAAATTACACTTAGGTTTCTTGTTTTCTTGAAAATAATCCTTCAGGGAAATGGGAACACTAATTACAATTTGTAATTTTTTAAATTTACAAAATTGTAAATGGCCTTGAAAGTTCCTAGTTACGTTAGGACCCCATGTTGACTGGCATTGACTGGTGGAAATGGGAGATCCAAGTGCAATTTCCAATTTTCATAAGTTTAGAATTATAAAATTTCATCTCTCCAATTCTCCCTGAAGTTCCTTAAGTTGACTTTTCTCTCTCCTACTTTGACTAATTGGGTTGGGAGAGTTGACTACAATTTAAAAATTGCATTTGGTAAATTACTTTTCCCACACAAATTTTCCATGGATTTTGGGGTCTCATATTTAATTTATATAACTTGTAATTTTTATTTATTGTTCAACTTAACTCCATTTTTGTAACCTGAGAAACACCCTATAGAGGATTTTTCTAAAAATTTAACTCTTCTATCGATTACTTGATTCTCCATTTTTTGCTTCACATCTGGAAACAACTACATTACTAGAGGCATCAAAACCATTATCATCCATATACCTAGGCAAAGACATTAACATATTTTTCAACTACCTTATCCTCTTTTTTACATGTTTTAATGTCAATAGAAGGCAAATGCATTTGTAGATGTCTCTTTAATATATGATGAATCATTAATTTTTTCATACACTAAATATTTGAATCTTAAGGAAACCCTACTTATATCTACTTGGAAACTTGATTTAATGGCATAAAATGGATATATTTTAGTATACTATGAATCATTCATCATTTGCTAAAGAACAAAGCCCGAATCTACACTTCTCTCAAAAAAATCAAAACCTTGATCTTATCCTAATGATAGCACTTGTTGGGTCTATTATATTTCTTAATAATATTTAAACACTCATTTTAATTCCCTATATCAAACTCATTTATAGAATTTATGTAGTCTTTGAAAAATGTCAATGTAAGCTCACTTTTCTTATGTGCAAGATAGCAACTTGTAGCTCTAATTTGAGATTTTATAGAGTTGGAATTCAGGTACAACATATGAAAAATAATGTCTTAAAATGAAAGGAGGATATTAACAAAAAATTTATGAGGATTATAAAAATTATCCCAAATGGTAATGCTAATGTATAATTATACATAATCACTCCAAATTTGTTCCTTCATGTTAACCATAGTAGGAGGCTGCCACATAACCAACATGAAGGACATCGAAGGACATTTTTCTCATGAGTTTTTTCCATAAAAAATATAATGAAGTTTTTTTATGGAATTTAGGATGAAGTAAGGGATACATCTATGTCTTTTCACATGTCATGGCTAAGATCTAAATGTATTATGTATATATCTAGGTGCTAAGGAGCCAATGATAAACCAAATAATAAAAAAACTTATGCATTTAACAAATGAAAATCTTATTCAACCACATGTTCCTCTTGAAAATTGAATTCTATTTTGAAATCAGTGGGCTTTATTTGGAATTTTTTCAAAATTGTAGTCAACAGGTTCATTTTTGCTAAGCTATTTCTCTTTCTACGGGATTCAAAACCCAATCAACAAGTAGTAATTTACCAAAATTGCAAATTTCCATCACCACCCACTTCCACCACTTTTCCTCTCTCCTTCTTCATGGTATATAAATACATGTGTGGAAATCACATTTAGTCTATTAAAAATTTCACTTCATGTTCCCAATTCTATCATTCTCCTTTTCATATAACACATGGTTAGTCATCAAATTTAAAGAATAGTCAACAAAATGCAATTTGTCTTATTCATGTTTGCATTTAGTAATTAGTATTTATCATGAGAAATACAATGGGATTTCACCTCCTCAAATATAAATTCATTTAGCTTCTCATACTTTTGAAAAAAATCTCCTAACCCATTTGTAATTACATGGTCAACCTGGATTCAGATTCAAAATCTCTGACAATATGCTTTGTATCTACATGTTTTGATGAGTCCAATGCATAATTAAAATGTTTATTTATTCCATGGATTTCATCCACATGGAAAGGTTATTTTATGTGGATTCAATTTAGAAGTAATTTACATTATCACGTGTCTCTATGTAGGATGTTATATACATTTAATTATTGTATTTTATTTTCCACCTTCTATGTAGACTTCAATTGTGTTATCCAAACCTTACTAAATTTGATTTATTATATGTTACATGTAATAATTATGGTAAAACCTTTCCCTTATTTTACTTTCCATGTAGGCATATATCACTCCACAAGATTTGATACTTAGTTATGCATGAAACATATACTTTTTCAAATTATTATCCTCCACATGGATGTCCCCTTACATTCTTCCTTAGGGAACTACATAAATAGATGTTGAAAATATGAACACCACCATTGGATCCTATCCAAGGATGTACACCACCTATGGGTGTTTAAAGAAACCCAAAACATAAGATCAGGTGCTAATCCATTGGGCCATAGTGTCAAAATTTAGAAATTTACCCAAAAAAATGCATGAAGTCTCAACAAAACATGGTAGACTAAAAAAAATAGATAAAGAGGATATTAAAATGAGAATAATACAAAAACCATGAAAGGAAATTATATAAATAGGGCCCAAAGTAGAGGGGGAAAAAAATAATGGAACAACAAAACTATACATTATACAATATATACATAATTACAAGATTAGTCTAGGAAATGTTTTAGATATTTGCCATTAATTGGAGGATTTAATGTCTCATCACCCCATAATTTTTTGAACATTTATAGTAGCTTATAAGACAAGATGATGTAGACCAATATCTACACATACCCAAAAGTATTATTGCTAGGCTATTATAGGATGACAAGTTGAAATAAATCCTTCTTGTATGATCTCAAATCTAGATAAGACCAAGCCAAAAGATCTATAAATAATATTTATTCTTTGTTATAATTATGTGTGTAAAAAAAAGGAGTTCCTTAAATTCATTAATGTCATTCCCCTACTCAAAATGCAGCTTGGAAGAGAACTTAAAATATTCATCCTTAGGGGCATAAAATATAACCCCAGTTCTACTTCCAAGATTAGAAAAAGTACCTCAAATTAAAATTCCCAAAAAATACCTTCATCATCTAGTTCAACATCAAGAATATTAGTTTATTTAACAACCTCAATATTCCCAACAAAGTTTCCTAAGTCAACATCCATGCATAGTACTTCATCGAGAGCATGTTTCAGATCTTCAATTACATGTAACATATTTGTATTTCTATAAACTTTGACCATTTTACCATCCAAAAGAATGGTTGCATAGGAAAGTTCCATTTTTACAATTCAACCCATGCTATCAGCCCATTTTCATGATAGCAAAATCCCCCACTTAGACAAGCCATCTACAAATACCATATCCATATTCAAATACTTCCCTAGATGCACTGCCAATTGCACTACTAATGCCTTGAATTATCTAGAAAATGGAAATTATCATGAATCCATGGAATACCACATTATAAATGTTTGTGTAATATTTATTCAAATTTCATTTAGGACACCAAGGGGTATCACATTAGAAGATGTTCTAAAATAAAATATGCAATTATGGACAATCAAACCATGGATCAAGAAGGTTGTATAAAATGGATTCACTTTTAGTTGAAAATTTTCCAATAAAATCCTTAGATACACATTTGAGGATGGTTAAACAACCTATTATAATTATTCATCACTTTATGGGGGTGTTTTGGGTAAATTAATTTCATTTGTAGTTGATTTCTTACCAAATTCCAAACACTCAAATGTCCTCTTCCTATGTTTAGATATTTATAATTACTCAACAAGTGGCACCATGATTTTTAGTTGGCTCAACACTTGGGCCATATAAAATATTCTATACTAAGAAAGAGTATTAATAGGTATAAGGGTGATAACACATTCAAATAGAATGCAATAACTTTGTGTCTGAAGTGGAATAGGCTAAGATGGATTTGCATTTTTTCATAGCAATTTTTAGAAGTGGATTATCTGTAACATCATTATAACCCTTAGGCTACTATATATCAAGGGCATTATATAAATAGTTGGAGCACCTTTTGGTTTAGCAACTTGAGAAACATGTGTTAGTTTGGATGAATTTGGGACTATTGTAGTTTTGTTAGCTTCTTTAATTACATCAACTATGCTTGGATTTGTAGGGGTAGTGTCTTGAGGAGTAAAATTTGGTTGCCTAATTATCAAGTAGTAATCCTTCTCTTAGATAATATTTAATTAATTATAATATACCTATCTACAATTGATAAAATTCCCCCATCATATTTTTTAATAATCAATGATCTTATAAACTTGAAATCATGATTGGACAATTGATATACTTGTGCCATATTAACATCACAAGTAAATTCACAAGTTTTGATATATACATTCTATACTACACTTGAAAAATGATAAAAAATAGTATTAATTATAAATTTCATGTAGGTAGACATTTTATTTTGAGGACTTTCATAATTGAACATAAAACTCTTATAATTAGATGATGCATACTTACGTTGATTCACATATTCATCAATCAGTTCAAGAATATCACATAGGGGATGGGGAAGGAAGTAATTTTCACACCAATAAAGTTAAAAATTAACAATTCATAAAATTTACTTTGGCATTCAACAGATCGATTACTTATTTTCCATCCCTTCTATTCTAATTTCTATCTATTTTTTCATCATGTTCAAGCCTCTTCCTTTTATCATTATCTCAATTGTGGAAAGAAGACTCCCTTTATTATTGATTTGGATTTGAATATCTCTTTTTAATAGTAGACACATATTGGATCCCCTTCTTATCTCTAACCATATTGTATGGAATTTATTTGAAATCAGAGGCCAAAGTCTTAACCATCTCCTCAAGGTTGGCTATCTTAGTAGACTACACTTTTTTTAGATTAATCAATTTTACATCATCTCGATTATTTATGAGCTTACCCATAACCTTTACTTTATTTTAAATTTTTATACTCATATTTAAATCCAACCACATGTTTGTGGAAGCCTTTTCCTACAAGTAATATACAACCTTATTGTCAAAGGAGTCACAATGTTTAATCAAGCATACCATATCACTAGGCCAAATGTTTTTAGGCATCCATATCATAGATTTATTGAACAATGTATTAAATTAATACACACAATCATTAGGTTTATTTTTGATGTTTTAAAATTCATCCAAAAGGATCCTGGGATCGATTCTATCACCATCCTAAATTTTACAAACATTCTTCAAATTTTCCCACAAAATAATGCATCTATGGGGAAGTGAATTAAACCATTCATATGCATCTTCTTCTAGAATGTGTAAAAATAACTTAATATAAATATCCTCATGATCAACCTCATAGTATTCAATGATATAGTGAAAATACCTCAAGTGCTAATCACCACTCACTGCATTATTCCCTTGAAATGTTGAAAGGTGATTCCTTACTTTGTTGAAAACATCATTTGGATAACCTTATATTTCATCAAAAATGATAGGTCTAAACTTGGGAATGTAAAATATATAATTTTAATTCTTATGTTGGTCCCTATACCTCATGATTGGTTCAATGGGAGGTTTAAGAACAAATGATAATGGGATGTGAGGGGGTGAATGAGGTAGACTTGGGGGATCAAACATAGGAGGGGTTTCAGTTGGTTGAGAAGGAGATGGATAGTATATGAAACTATATGTTTTAGAATGACTAAAATAGACATAAAAGTTCTTAATAAAGGGGATTTAATTTTTTTTAAAGATTATCAAAATATTGGTAGTTGAGACATTATTTAGTAGCTGAACTTTACCTTGCAACAAGCCTCCAAACTTGTCTCCCTCTTTTTTGATGAATACTTAAGGGAAAAATAATTTGTTTTGATGAGTCACCTTTGAAGGATGATCTCAGTACTTCTAGTTTTTCAAGAAAGGGAATACTCAAAGTTTAAACTTAACAAAGATATTCAAAATAGGCACTAATCTTCCTTCAAATTAGATGATAAAATTGGAATCACCACTAAAATCAAAATTCTAGAATATAACAGTTAACACATTGATTATGATAAATTATAAAAACATACTTGTTGAATTTAATGATGAGATAATAGAACAAAGATACTAACATTTTTAGAATAATGTTTAAAATGGGAAATCACCTTCTAATATGCAATTTTAATATCTCTTAACAATAAACTTAGCATATGTCAATTATAAAATATCTCATTTCTTGGCACTTCCTCAGTAGAGTGTTGTGGCATTCATGACTAAGATAGTTAGAATGTATAAAATAATAATATTTAAATTTCTAATATGACTTCCAACTCTTTTCAAGAGTCCCTAATAACATGAGTAACCCAGACTTTAATTTAATCCCTAGAAATAGTGACATATGAGTGTTGGTTCCTAGTTGTATACCTCTTTCACTCGACCTTACATACTTGAATATAATGGTAAACTAAGATGAAAACCCCATTGATATGTCATTATAGCTAGGGGAGGGTTGGGCATCAAGAATGGGTCAAAAGAATAAAATGATAGAGAGGCATAAAAAAAGGGTATGGTTATGTCCCCACTACTTCTGGCTCTACCTGAACCAAGGTGAGAGGACCTAAGGGGTAGCTTTCTCACATCGATAAATTTTACAATTTAACCTCTATAGGGATTATTGGCACAAAAAAACATAAATATGACCATGGCATAACCAAACTTGTTCACTCCACCTAGAAAGGGTTGTCACATAGAATAAACAAATGTAATAAGTCATATACAAGCTATCCAGGATAGATGGAAAAGTGACTTTAATATTCATTCTAAAGAATCTTCACATTGACCATAGAATGAGGATACCATATAACATGCATGAAGGATATAATAAGATATTTTTCTCATGGATTCTTTTTGTAAACAAAGAAAATGAAGTTTTTGATGGCATCTAGAATGAAGGAAGGGATTAAACCACATATTTTCATATGTAATGGCTAAGATTCAAACACATTATATACAGATCTAGGATCTATGGAGCCAATCATAAACCAAATAACAAAATACCTTGGGCATTTCATAGACCAAACACTTCTTTAGCAATGTAATCCTCTTGAAAATTGAAATTTATTATGAAATCCATGGTCTTTCTTTGGAATTTGGACAAAATTGAAATCAATAGATTCATTTCCATGAAGATATTTCTCTTTTTATGGGATTCAAAACCCAATCAATAATTATCAATTTACGAAACTTGAAAATTGCTTCGTCACTTCCCATTTTTGCCACTTTGCCTCTCTCCTTATTCATGGGATCTAGAGCCATATATGAGAATTAAATGTATTTTATTATAAATTGTACTTCTTATTCCCATTTCCTTGAAGATCAAATAATTACATAATCTATAAAAATATTCTTGGGTGATAATATCTTATGTACTTCCTTGATGTTAAAAGGTTTTAACAAAGGATTCACATGCCTTTGTCTTTGACAAAAGGGGTTAACTCCAAGTTTAAGAGGAATGTTATGAGTGATAATTGAAGTGTCAAATGAATTAAAGTACTAATAAATCTAATATATCATGTCATTTTTGTGTCTATATAATGTGAATCCTTTATATATTCATAAAATTTTTAAGATCACAAAATGAATTGATATAAAATATGGAAACACACACTTAGGATCTCGTGAGCTCAATAAAATACAAAAAAGAATACAATGCTTTAGATATTCAAACAAATTTAATTTAAAATATCATTATATCTTATCCTAATGGGATGTGTCTCAAATGTAACCTATGATGGTCTTTATCAATTCTAATTATAGTTAGACACCTTAACTGAATCTATGGACCAATGTTTATTTGATCAAAGAATAGAAGGTTGATGCATAAAGAGACTTAATGATAGGATACCACTTTGTCATATATTTTTATCATGTTCAATTATGTTTTAAATAGGTATAATTTTAACAATTTTAGATCAAGGAGGACTCTTCATCTTAAAATCAAGATGAATGGTAATAAAAGTGTCCTCAAGAGTGTACATTGATCAAGTACATGGATTAATGATGTGAGACATTCATCTCAATAAAGATTAATGTTGGAGGTTTATCTTTGAAGATTTCAAATGATAATTAATATAATAACTTAAATTTGTTTCAAAGATAAAGGGTCGAGGATTTTCCTCAAAATATATTTGCGAGTGTGCATTTAAACTCTTCATCTTTCATCCAAGATAAAGGAAGGAGAGTCATTCCCAAAAAAGTACATGGATCAACCATATGGTAACTTCATCTTGTTTTCAATAATAAATTTGTAGAATAATCTTGTACATTAATTCATTTATTGATTTAATTATCTCATAAAAGAATATTCCACAAGATCTCAAGATTGTCTCGTTTGTATGAAGATGTCCACTTGGAGGGAAAATGAGGAATTAATTAATTGAAAGGTAATTATAATTATATTTGTAATAGAAATATAATTATAAGAATTATTAATTAAGTTAATCAAGGATCATTTTAATTATTAAAAATTTGGGGAATTTAATTAGAAGAATGTTTCATTAAATTAATCAAAGATTAATTTAATTAATAGAATGTAGATAATTTAAATAGAATAATTACTTAGAGAAGGGGAAATATTAAAATTAATCTATCATATAAAGGGCAATTATTGAATTGATCATAAAAGAGTAATTGAAGAGATAAATTGATCAGAGAATAATGATTTGATAGAGAAATTGAATAGAGAATGATAAATGAATAGATCTAATATGGTAAATTTGCTCCTCTTGAGATAAACTGAGGTGGATTCAAAAATGTATAGTAGATGATTGGAAAATTTTTGACTAGATTATTCAAAATTATGGGAAGTCATTCCATTTTACAATTTGGCATGAAATTGATAAAATTATAGTGTCTACATTTGCTCCTGTTTGATAGGCATTGTGATATGTAGATAAAGTAATGACTTTTCAAAGAATAAAAAGTCATAAAAATTATCATATAATAAAACTTGGTAGATGTTAGTTTTGATTAAAATTACTATAAATACTATAAAATGGGTTCAAATATGCCCCAAAGTGATGTTTGGTAAGCCCTACATGCCCCTTCCAGTGGATAGCTAGAAAAATATTGGCTAAGTAAATCCTTGAAATGAAGAAAGAATAGTGGGTTGATTATAATATTAGTAATAGGTATTAAAGTTCATCTAATATTAGGAACATGTATGGAAATTCATCTAAGATTACAAACATGTAGGAAAATGCATCTAATGTTAAGAATAAGTTGACGAGGATGACTACGAATAGATTGAATAGATCATTAAGAACATATTGATCAAATAGATAGGGGTGTATGTGATTGATTGAATTGACATGGTAACCATTTGGAAGTTTGATTTTTAATATTTAACATGATATTATGCATAATAATCTAGGAAAGATCATTATAACATTCATTTTTCAAAATGATTAACAATTTGAATTCAAAATACAAATGTATATAACTTAAAAAAAGATATGGATAATCAATCTCCAAATGTATAACATAATGAACTTAAATAAATTATAATTTAGATATAATTATTCAAAACTCAAAATCATGACATAAATAATAAATACTTTAGTGGAAAATATAATGTACTAAATTAATGCAATTGAGGAATACAACAACACACCAAAACACACTGAATTAAAATTGAGCTCAAATAAATTCACTCCCATTTAAAAATATTGATTAACCAAGAGTCATGTGGGAAGAAAAATGTAACAAGATAAAGAACTAGAGAAAATAAATAATCATTCCATTTAGAAAAACACAAGTTAAATCAATATAACATTCCATACAAGCGAAATCAAGTAAACATTACATTAAGAAAATTAGTGTGTGTGGTAATAAGGCATTGATATTTGAGACCAAGGGTATGAAAACATAATCATGACCAGTAAGGGAAATATAATAATAACTAAGGGTTAGCTGAGTTGACTCTAAATGCCTCAAGTAAGTGGATGTTTCTTATATGGTCCCATGGATACTATATCCAACATTTACTTGTGGTCAAACTTAGTTCTCCCAAAGATTTGGGATTGAATAAAACATATGATAATTGAAGAAGATCGATTATAGAAAAAAATAGGAATAGGGACACATAAAATGAAAATAGTCTACAAGAAACATACTTAGGAAAATAGAAATATATATGCCCATAAAAAAATGATCGCATGGGATAAGGGATGGCCAAATCGATCTAAGAAAACTGAGTGTTACCTACATAGTCCAATTATACCTCAAGCCATTTTTTTCGACCATAAATTGAGCACAAAAAATGATAGGTATGACTACAACTAAGAACATTTATATTTTGAGATAGAATAGTTAAGATCATAAAATGGTGAGATTAAGAATAACATATAAAATGATGAGAGTGTGCAAATTTAGTCTCATGTGAAATATCATATTTATGAGGAGATGAAAATCAACAATGAAATACGATAATATGTGCCACCTAAATACTAGCAACTAGAAATCTAAGTTGAGAAATAAGATGATAATTAAATCAATTATGGAATATTAGATATGGGTACATCATGGGGAAAAACACCACTATTTAGGATTTTATGCACTTTTGAATGCTTGGGATTTTTCAAATTTTTAGCAATTTTAGAATATGTGAACTTTTTAGAGATTTTGGAATATGTGAACTTTTTAGGGAATTTGTAATATGAAATTTTTTTAGGGATTTTATAATATGAGATGAAAAAAGGTATTTTAACCATATAATATATGGAAATATAAAAAATTAAATCCAAAAATACCTATCAAAGGGAAAGAAAATCATGGGTTAATTTCTAAATATGGACATGAGACATGAACAAGCGGAGTGTTTAGACATGAACAATTTTGTAGATACCACTCAATAGAAATGGATAATAGGATAAAAATTCATCATTATAGTGAAATTGGGTGTGAATGGGTTTTATGGTGGATGATGAACATGAATTTTATAGGGACTCAAGGGAAAAATAAAAGTTTTAGAAGTTGGTAGATCAGAACTATCCATAATTACAACATTCTTTTTTTAAAAGAGATTCTAACATAAAAACCATACTGCACTTATGATATTCACCAATACTAAATAATGCTCGAATTAATTTTTTGAGTTTAATTTGTAATCAAATCCATGTGGAAATAGGATAGAGGGTGAGGAAGAGTGCCAGAATATCCCCAAGTGTGGGTGAACAAACATAGGGAAATATATAATGGAATATAACTTCTCCAAAGTAATAACATTTAGATACTAGAGTGTGATAACCTTAAGCATGAAAGTGCTTAAGATACATAATATTCATTGTTTAATCAAATTAATCACTATCATTAGTAGCCAATTTTTAAGCACTAAACCCATATTTAGCTATAACAAGAAAGGGGCCTAACTAATTTGATTGAAAGTTACCATTATTTTCCCACTAAGCATTAGTATTATTTTGATTCTCCTTGAGCACAACATCACAAATATCAAATTCAAGAGAAAATATTCTCTTATTATAGTCTTAACATAGTTTATTCTGATAAGACTTCAGGAGATTGATGATGGCTATCCATTTTTCATCTAAAAATTCTAACTTTGTTAATATGCCCACCCTATAGTATTATTTATATATAATATTTTATAACATATGATAATTAAATTCACATATAAATTTGCTTGATCTCAATGGGAATAATGAATTTTTAACATAGACCATAGAATAGGGTGTTTCACATGTAGGGGTTCAAACATTATGATGATATGTTACAAGGCTGGTATATTTTTGAAATGCTAATCATGCCCATTATTATCAATAATATTATTCAAGATTTTGACCAATTTTTTATCTTAATATTAAGCTTGGCCATTACCTTGAGGGTAATATGGTGTAGAGAAATTATGATTGATGTGAAATTCAAAATAGAGGGAAAAAACATATTTATTTTTGAATGATCCACCATTATTAGATATAATGGTGGATACAATTCTATAGAAGTAGATATGATTCAGAACAAACTTGGAAAGTTACTTAGTGGTAATATAATTAAGACGGATTGCCTCTACCCACTTTTTCAAATATTTATTTTAGTAATAATGTGCTTCTAGTCATCAAAATAAGATGGGTTAATTTTGTCAATTAGATCATGTCCCAAAGTGGAAAATGGCCAAGTACTCATAATTGGTTGAAGTTCCTATGCCATAACATGGATAATTTTAGCATGCTATTAACATGGTATACATTTATTAACATATGCACATGCATATACTTTAATGGTAGGCTAATAGTAACCAATATGTAAGATGTTTTTTATAGGACCATACCATTAGTATGGGAACCAAAAATCCCTTTACACATTTCCCTAAGTGGTAATTCAAATACTTTTGTATTTAAATAATGAAACATGGTTCCATCATAGCCTCGATAATATAATGAGATACAAATTATAGTGTAGTGGGAAATATTTTGGATAAATGGTTTTGTTTGATTCTAGGATGGGATAGGTGGAAGGACATGATCATGGAGATAAGAGAAAATGTCATGGTACCAAGGAGAATTGGGACCAGTAATGACATATGTCATCTCTAAATTTTAAAAATTGTAAGATGGAATAAGAAGATGCTCGATGAAAAACTCATATTCTAGAATCAAATAAGAAAGTGAAATCATTAGTCTAATAGTAGTCATAGCATCAGTTGATTTATTATTGGATCTCAATATTTTCTTGAATGCAATGGTTTAAAACATGAATTTCAGAGTGTCCACCATAATTTTTAATTTACCATCTTTTCATCCTTTATTCTATATTGATTAGTGACATAATTAATGATAAGTTGATAATCACCATACACTTATAAATGTTTAATATCACATTGTATAGAAAGACAAAGTCCAAAAAGTAAAGCTTCATATTTAATGATATTATTTTTGCATAAAAATCCAATGCAAAAAGATTTAGGAATAAGAATTCCAAGTTGCATGATGAAAAATAATACTACTTGTAAACCATTTGATGTGAAAGAACCATCAAAATAGAGATCACATTATTTATCCTCATTAAATTCATAACAAACTCATCAATAAAATGTATTATTATAAGATAAAAATATTGTATAGGTGCATCAGCTAGTTGATCAATGAGAACTTTTCATTTGATTAATTTTTGATGTGTGTACTCAATATAAATTTCACTTATTAATACGACCCATTTTTCCATTCAACATATGAGAGATGCTTTGTCTAGTAATTAATTTAATGGATAAAATTTAGAAATCAATAGTGTCTTGTTATTCAATGTGTATTGTCTAAGATTATAAGAATAAAATACTAATGAAAGGCATGTTTTGTCAATTGAATTGTAATTTTGTTCATAAGGCATAATGTTCTACTCAGGTAATAAAAAACTTATTCATTCTCTTTGTCATCATGCTAAGTAAGGAGTGCCCCCAATTCACTATCAATTGTATAAATATACAATATAAAAGTATTTACTAGTATAGGTGGAGCACATATAGGAGGATTAGCTAGGTACTAATTTAATTGATAAAAATCCACTTGGCATTCTACCTTCTATTTAAGTGTAATGAATTTATTTATAAAATGAGTGAATGGATGACAACATTAAACTACTTGAAAATGAAACTTATAATAGACTACATTTTTCCTTGTAGACTATGTAACTACTTCAAATGAGAAGGAGATCACATTTCATTGATTGTTTGTACTTTGGTTGGGTCAACTTTAATACCTCTATGATAGAAGATGAAACTTAACAATTTATCAAATCTAACCCCAAAAACACATTTCTTAGGGTTGAGACATAATTTATACATGAAAATTATTTCAAATACTTTTTTCAACATTACTAGATTCTATGTGTAAGTTTTTTGATTTTCCTAAGATATCATCAACATAGTCTTCGACAATATAATGCATAAGATCATGAAAGATTATAATCATTTCTCATTGATAATTAGCCCTTGAATTTTCAAGTAAAAATTCATGACTTGATAACATAATGTACCCTAAGGGGTTGTAAATTATTTATTCACTTGATCACCTAGATAAATTTTAATATGATTATAGCCTAAAAGACCATCCATGAGAGATAACATTTTGTAATCCACTATTGAATCCACAATCATATCTATATTCAGAAATGAAATGTTATATTTAGGATAACTTTATTTATATCTATAAAATACATATAGATGTAAATTTCAACTAGATTATTAATAATAGTAATAATGTTTCAAATTCAATTTGCATATGGAATGGGTTTGATGAAACCTATTTCCAGTAATATGTCTAGCTCAACCTTGACCAAAAGATAAATCCATGAATGCATCTTGTGCAGATTCTACTTAATTAGATTGGTGTCTAAATGCTTGGACAAGTGATTAATAACTAATGATGTTTATATACCTAGAATATTTAAACATGACCATGTAAATGTATCAATGAATTTTGTGGGAAGGGAAATGAGCAATTCATGTTCCTCTTTATTGAAGGATCGACTAAGCTATATTATCTTTGGATCATCAGGTGTATCAATGTTAACCCATGTCATGTATTATATTAGAAGAGTGGAACCATAATCTAGAATAGGATTAAAAAAGAGGTAATTTATCATTATACCACGAATGTGAACCCTATAGTAGAACCATATAGGAAGAATCATAATAATTTCCCTTAGGTAATGGCCAATTAGCTACCAAGTGGGTATTCTCTATGACCATTCACTCACATTCATTATGATCTTCATGAATAATATCAAAATTTTAGGGTAAATGGGGAATTGTGTACTCTTGGGATTCTAATGAGGGAGAACAAAATTCTTCATTCAGTGATAGCTAAAAAAAAATTTCACCAAAGGACACATCTTTACCTTTTATCTTCCCCTATTCTAAAAGTGACATAGAAAGGTTTTTTATTGAAGATATTGATGTTTCATTTTTATTTGGACTTATAAAGTTCACTTGCTACCCAAATTAGGCCATAGGATCCAAAGTGAAGACAAATCCCTAATTTTTTTCATGTATCAGTAAAAAATCTCTCAAACCCAAGAACTACGATAGTGCCTATTCATTTTTGAATTCATTAAGAGTGATATCATTGTCATCTTATTGGTCCTCATCCACAAGGTTAGGATATTAGAGGGTGAGAGGAATGGTAGGAATAAAATAAATTATAAGAACATAAAAAGAATTAAACACTAAATTTATATTGGTGAGCTCATCATAAATACTATAAAAAGACTCTATGTTACTTCTAGGAGCATCTTCATTAAGTGCATAGGTTAAACCAATTTTAGGATGTTTGGGAACTACTATAGGTGGTTTATATCCTAATCATTTATTCTTTGAATGTTTCACCATAATAAAAGGCTCTAATTTACCTTGTTCTTCAGGCCCTAGTCCCTTTCGTTTACAATCATTATGAGCCATAATTTTATTGGGAACAAGGTATTTTGTGCTCTAGAAATATAGATCTAGATCCTCAATGTATAACCATGACTCATCTTTTGGTTTCAATATTATTGACTAAAACTCTTTATTAGAATAAATGTGATGGTTTTCTAGGATAGGATGTTGTCCCCTTCTTATGCGACTACATATTTGGCCATCCATATGAGTTCAGTGATCTAGGTAGTTTGTCCACATAAAAAGTATCCTCCATTTTATATGTGCCTAGACCTTTGTCATGAATGTTAAAATGAGAGGAATTTAAGGGGAGGAAGTTGTTATACAAGAATACATAATAATGTTAGGATCAACATAATTAGATGGTAGTGATTTAGAGATTACTTATTTGACATTTTTAATGAAAGTAATCATACTAGGGTAATAATTATATTGGTGACTGCTTCCAGATGTTTATAATATTGATATGGTTACAAATCTCTGAGAATAGTCACCTTCATTATAGCATGATAAAATTTAATTCATTAATTTAGAGTAGCAATACTACATGTATTTCGTGAATCCACAAATGACTAAGAAGGAGATTATATGGTGGATCAAGATTAATGACATGATAAAGGGTTATATGGATAATGTATCTAGCATGAATAAGTAAGGAAATGGTCCCTTTGGATTTCCTCTCTATGTTATCATATAATTTAATGGTAATGGTATCATTATTTAAATATATTTAAGTATATCCTATCTATATCACTGGCTTCAATGGAACAATGTTAAGACCTGATCCCTTATCTATCAATAGTCTCTTGAAATTGTGATGGGTAATTATAACCTTAATGTATAGGGAATTCATGTGATAAACCATAAGGGATGATATATCAGTTTGATAAAATGTCATTTGGGGACTAGGATATAAATTTTCCAGTAATGATTTAAATTTTTCTAGTATAATATTGCTAGGAACTTGAAACTCACTCAAAAAAGTTTACATGACATCCTTGCGTAATTCAGAAGTATATAATATTTCAAAAATGGAAATATATGATGGCATATTATTCATTTTATCTACAACATCATATTAATTTTTGTTAGGAGTTAAATACTTGTATTTAGACTAATTTTAAATAGAATGAGAACTAGAAGGTGGATTCTAACTAGGCCCTTGAATGGTAATATTTGATCACTGAGTTATAATATCAAAATCTTGATTAGGGATAGAAATTATGGAATGTGAGGCTAAATAGATAGGTCCTATAATAATAAATTAAGGGAAAGAATTATGAGATAAAATAAATCCTAATATATATGGACTTAATCATAGAATAGAGGGATTTGCTTGCTAATAATTATTGGAATGGTAATGGGGATTTATTTTAATGGTTAAAACACGATGCTTTATGACATGGGCCACTATATTTTAATCATAGGGAGTGACATGGTAGGAAAAGTTATTGGCCTAAGAGTCCTGATTCTGATTACAACTATTAGTTTTCTTTTACTCTTTTTGATCGATATTATGTTATGGGAATGGATTTTTGTCTATTCCCATGTCTTGACCAATGTTATCATATGATACATTTTTCAACTCTATCTCTCCTATTTAAAGTAAATATTCTACAATATTCCAATTTTTTACATGCCTATGAATGGAATTCCCTTTAATTTTATGATATTCATAATACTCTTTATTAATAAACCATTATAGTTTAGGTTAAGATTCACCAAAAGGATTAGTTTTCATCCATATAATTAGGTTTATAGCCATAAGATCTTGGAATACAATCTTAATAGGTTCTCATAATTTATAAAATGGACATAAATTAAATTTAAATCTTAAAGGAGGTTATATTTATAACATAAGAGGTTTTTATTGAAGTGTCTTCTATATGAGTGGCGCTTGAACTATTTGAACAAGTCATTCTTCTATAACACCATTACCAACTATATTGTTGTTGAAATTGAAATATTTTAGATTATCTACCACATTTGTTGGATTTTACATTGAAAGTTGGTTATGATTTTTAATTTGATTTTGATTTTGATTGGAAGATTGACCTTGAGGTTGATTTGAGGAATATATTTTAATCAATCCTTTATCTATCAATGATCCCTCTATTTTAACACCTTTTGTGATAATGTCATAAACGTTTTTTGGACATTATAATATAAGTTTGAAAGCAAGATCAGAATTAAGATTTTTCATGAAGATATTGGTGAACTCAATTGCTGAAAGTGTATGTGGACATCTACTAGCTAATGCACACCATATTTGAAGATAGGTAGAAAAAATTTCACCTCTATTTTTGTTTATAGCACATAAATATGATGTATTTATCTCTTGTAACATATCATATAGAAATTATTTGACAAACTTATCTAATAAGTCATCAAAATTTGAAATAAAATTATATAGAGGATGTGTAAACTAATCTAATGTAGGTCCAACCAAAATATATGAAAATAAATTAAGTAGGATGTTGCTATCATAATTGACCTCTTGGAAGGCTACAAAAAACAAGTATAGATGCTCTCTTGGATATAATTTTCATTTATATTTGTAAAATTTTATAATATCAAAGAGAGATGACAAAGGTATATGTAAAATACTAGATTCCAATTGATATGAACATATATGATCCATATTATACTTTCTATTTGAATACCGGCCTATAATGCTGATATGTTATCCTTGATCACTTGTAATTCCTAAATAGGGAGAGTATTTTCAAAGGTGGATGGAAGATTATAGGACTATCAATGGCATTTTGGATTGGTAGGATTTGAATCAATAATTTTTCTTATCTAAATAGAATCATGCACTCTATATCTAGGATTTAATTGAGTAGGAGGAACTTGGTATGGATTATGATTAGAATATAGAATAAAAATATGTCATTGTGGTAGAGGAAAGGATGTTTGATTTTGTCTTAAGAACTAATATTGATTACTTAGAACATATTTTTTTGTATTAGATAAGACATGATGAACATTATAGGGACCTTTACACACATTAGACTAGGGAATTTGCAAATTTGATGGAACAGTTTGTGGTTTAATGAGAACTTATTCAAAATGACCCAAAGTTTTTAGTTATTCTGAAATAATTGGGTCAGATGACTTCAAAATAATGGACTTATGAGGATATTTATGAGGATTATTAAATGTTTTTAAGTTCTTATACAATAGGTTGTGAATACTCTATAAGTACCTTTTGTTTTATATCCATGGATTTTCAACATGAGGAAGTAGATCAATAAGGTGATATTTTTTATTGATGTTTAATTGGATCAAAGATTGGATTGAATATTAATACATGAAGGGTGCTAATTGATTTCTCAGCTTGTTCCAATTTAGTGATAATAATGGGTGACATCTTGGGTACATATTCTAGTAATTCTCTCCTTTTTATCTATGTTTCTATATTTGTTGATGTTTGAACCGCTTTGGGACTATTACAAGAAGAATGTGTATCATCAATGCTCTTCATAATTATGACATGGTTGGGTGTAGGTTGTGTTATTTTACCTATGTATATTATTTATAGTGAATTCATGAGGGAATTTGGTTCCCATCTCTATTAAACACAAAATATTATTTTCTCTATCAACATATAATTGGTGCTCAAAATGGGTTTGAGGTGCATATTAAAGAAGTGTCTCTTCTTCATACTATAATTGATGGACTTCTACACCCTCTTGAACCCAAGGATAATCATCCTTATACAATTATTTGTCATATTACTCTAGCATGAAGGGATCATTTTGAATTTGGATCCAATAATCATTATAAGTGGTATTATAAGCCATACCAATCTAAGTGTAATGAGGCATATTGGAAATAATATTGTATAATAAAAATGTCTCCTAGGAAAAGATAAGAGTAAAATATTTAAAAATGAAAATACTTGAACAAAATTGACTTGGATTAAGCTTGTAAATTAGAAAAGTTGTCTGAATTGATGTGAATAATAAAAGAACATAATATCACATAATATAGAAGGTATGAAGGGTATATTTTTACCAATAGGGGATATATAAGGGCAGACATTTAACTAAGACATATATAAATTAATAGTAAAATTTAACATAGGACAAGCATATGAAATGTATGTATTTTGAACAAGGTAGAATGGAACAAATTTGACTACAGACATGGACATAATAATGCCTCTTAGTGTAAGTATAATATGATAATGTTTAAGAAAATAAGGACTCAATCAATCTTTCTTTACACTAAAAACATACATATGTTTAAACACATTGATCCTTTCAATATACTTACTTTTGAGAGGATAAAGTTTTAATATCCATTAAAATTAATTAATTATTATAGGTTATTGGTATGGTTCTCACACTAAACACCACAACCCCCACCCATGTTTCCCCTCAAAATTTCATAAAAAATAGGAAATCTTTGGTAGATGTTAACCTTTTCATCCCTGTAACAGTGATACTTTTGTGGCAATAAGGTTTCTAGTCTAAAATTTCCATTTGAAAAAACTAAATGGTCCCAACATACCTTGTAGTAGTGGGAAATTTAGATTGATTTGTGTTACAAAATTTGAGTTACACCCTTGAGGAAGGTATTTAAGTTTCCTCACACAATTGACACAATGGGATCACTTAGAGGTTGTGGGTATCCTATAATCAAAAGCAAACCTCTAAATAGGGTTGGTTTCCTTGATGAATCACCTCAATCCTCACCTAAACTAATTATAGAAAATGAAGAGAGAGAGAGAGAGAGAGGAGATGAGAGAGAGAGAGAGAGAGAGAGAGAGAGAGAGAGAGAGAGAGAGAGAGAGAGAGAGAGAGAGAGAGAGAGAGAGAGGAGAGAGAGAGAGAGAGAGAGAGAGAGAGAGAGAGAGAGAGAGAGAGAGAGAGAGATTATTATAATCATATGACTATCTATGGGGTGATGCACCAAAATTAAACACCTCAACTTGCTTGGCCACACACAAATGAGCTTAAATAACACTCAAAACTCACCAATAAATCTTGGGCACAAGTGTTTTGTAGAAAGGATTCAATTTATAATAATGCATATAGGGATGATAACTTGTCTTAGGAATCTCAAACAATGTTCATCATAGCCATTTCATGGTGAAACACTAGTTAGTATTTAACCAAGTCGTCTCATCTTGTATGTTGAAACTCCACATTATGAGGGTCATATAACTCCTTGTTTGATTTGACTTATTCTTCATGATTTTAATGTATATGGAAGAATGATATTATTGAGTTTCTTCAAGTCTTCTTTGAATGGTAATTATGATGGTGCATTGATAATGCAAAACTTTAACTCATATTTTCACTCTACCAGTTGGAGATGAGTTGTGTTATGATTTGTATGATGAGTCACTCCACTATTGATTCTAAAAAATCAATTTAGTTATACATCTTACTCATGATCTGATAGATGAATAGGAGGAATAGGTCATCAATTTTTGTAGGGACTCATCTTTGTTTAACACTTGGAAACCTCTGTAGAGATTCTTACACTTTTAGATGAGCTTTCCATCCCTTTGAGCTTGGCATAAACTCAACCCCCAAGTTGAGCTCATATAATTCAAGATGGGCTCTTTAAAAAAACTAGGTTCCTCACAATGTTTCCAACCTAGTTCACTACATTCACCCTAGGAATTTTTATCCCACATTCAAAAGGGGAAGAAAAGAGAAGATTTCTATAATGAAGAGTGCTCACTCAATTAATCAGTCTTGAAAGACTACTTATAGTGTGTAGAGATTTTTCATTTGACTATGATATGTGTCAATATAATATTTATCCCCTTGTAATACTATGAAAGGGGTCACGATTACCAATGAGATCACCACTTAAACACATTCCCATTTCATCTTGGATCTATCTATTTTGACAAGTCTTCCTTTTTAGCTCTAGGAGATGGGTGCATCTAGTAGCTGGTTGATGAGGCATTCCTTAATTAGGCCAAGATCTAATAAGTCTAATAGTTATACCACCACAAGATACTAATATGTATTTATGACTCTTAGTATCATGGTGAAGTGGGATTTCACCATGTGGTGTCATCCCACTCATTATTTTGACACATTATCGGATTTACATAGACTACCTTGGGGTCATAGAGCAATAATATTATTCCACATGGATAAATCTTTCTCATCCACTAACCTGGGGATATGAAATTATGTCTAGGATATATAAAAATCTTTGAAAGAATAAAG
>JARHVA010008659.1:372500-444998 GCA_037957365.1 Torreya grandis | reverse complement strand
ATTCTTTACCCTTCCTAATTAAATTTTGAAAAGGTAAGTATAAAAGATGTTAGTCCTTTTCTAGATTTGCAAATTAAAGTAGATAATATTTTCTTGTCACTTTATTTTAAATCCCAATCTCAACAAAATAATAACAAACATAAAATTTATGATTTAAATATTTATAACCCTTATCCTACATGTCATAATATGTCAAATGAAAATATGATTATTACTTCTTCTACCCTTGACTCTAATATTGAAAATAACGATAATACATGCATTCCAATAATCAATAGTGAAGATACACATTGAATTTCACATACACATGATGATATCTTTCATCGTAGTAAAATTTTAAATTATTCTTCTACTCTCTCTCTTATTTATCATTGAAATGACAACTCTTCTTCCTTTACTTATTTAAGGGAAATAAATTCTAATTTTGAATAGAAATGTAATAACAATTATTATTATGATTCTAGTGAAGGTGAGAGTGAGGCTACTACTTCTAGTTATTTCCCCACTTATCCCATTCCCAAAATTCAAATTGATTTTTTATCAAAATATAGTTCAAATTATAAAAAATAGACACACTTATTCTTATGTTCATAGTTTACATAATTTATTCTCACATGATAATAATTTATTTTATAGTACATTAGCATGTGATACTTATTTAAAAATTAATAATATAAGGGATACCAATGAGTCTCAATCACCCCCCACCTTAATATAATAGAACCTATTTATCATCCCAAATTACAAAAAGGGTGATAGCTTATTTTCCTCTAATTATGTCTAAGATATCACCTCTTTGAAGGCTATGGTGAGAAAACTTGATACCATTTTTTAATGTAGTTTTCTAATGGCAAAGATTAATAATAAGATTTGAGATTTAAAGTGACCCCTTGATAATGTTAATATACATTCACAAGAGGTAATATCCTTTATGCATGTTGTCGGTTATTTACAACAAGTATACAATATTACATTGGGAAGTAAATCATACCACTCTTGGGTTGATTTCGATGCCATCCATGGCAATCCCATTCCATGTAGAGTCTTCACTAGAAAGTTTCCACCCAAATTTGAAATACCATGTTACAAAAATTTTATTAGCATTGAGATACACACTTGAACTTTAAATTTTATATGAAAGCTATGACACATGTCACTCATATTTTTGTGCTCTTATAGTTATTCCATAGGAGTTTGGAGGATCAAGAATTTGAATGGTTTCATAAAACCCTCCCTAGTGGCTCACTACATACATATGATGAAATATAAATAGCCTTTCTCATGCATTCTATTCAAAATAATGGACCTAAATTTATATATGAAAGGTTGCCTTCATTACATCAGGGTGAGATATAAATAGTAAATAAATACATTCTAATATTCAAATACTATTTTCATCAGTTGATTTACCAATCAATAGATGTAGAGGTATAATTCATATTAATTATAGGCCTCATTTTTCCTCTTAAGGAAAAATTTCTATATGAGACATACAAATCATTTAGGCATCTATGTTACATAGCTCTAATATTAGATAAAAAAGTTGGACTAGGTGAGACATATTTAGAGGGAGATTTGGATGTACATTACCCATATCTATAATCATATAATATATTATAGGAACCCACACATATTGTGCTTAAGAAATTGATAGAAAAAAAAACAACTGATCAAGATGCTTAAGAAGGGAAAATAACCACTTTATAGAGAATATCCCACAATGAGTAGAACATAAGAAAGTAGTAGCAAGGATATAAGTTTTTAGATAGAGATAGGCCTCATGATACATTATTATATAAGGAGACTATCACACTTCCTTCTACTCCTCACCATATAGAGCATCGTGTTGGTTTCTATTTGTACACCTCTATCACTTGGCCTTACACACTTGAAGAGAATGGTAGACAAAGATGAGAACCCAATGTTGTGTCATTGTAGCTAGGGAGAGTTTGGCATCTAAAATGGATCAAATTGATAAAATTATTTAGAGGCACCTAAAAAGGGTATGGTCAGTTCCCTACTACTTATGGCTCTACCTAAACCAAGGTGAGAGGACCTATAGGGTAGCTTGATCACACGGAGAGATACTGAAATTAAACCTCCATGGGGATTATTGGCACCAGGAAACACAAATATGAGTAAAACATAACCAAACTCACTTAATCCACTCAAAAAGGATTCACACTTATACTCATCACCATACAGAGCACCAACTTGGTTTTTATTTGTACACCATTATCTCTTGGCCTTACACACTTGAAGAAAATGGTAGACAAAGATGAGAACCTAATGATATGTCATTGTAGCCAAGGGAAATTTTGGAATCTAGAATGGACCAAATAGATACAATGATTGAGAGGAACCTATAAAGGGTATGGTCAACTCCCTACTACTTCTAGCTCTACCTAAAACAAGGTGAGAATAACTATATGGTAGATTGCTCACATGGAGAGATTTTTTAATTCAACCTCCATGGGGATTATTGGGACAAGGGAACACAAATTTGACAAGAGCATAACCAAACTCGCTTACTCCACCCAGAAAGGGTTGTCACATAGAATGAGAAAATTCTCTAAGATATATACAAGCTACTAAAGATAGATATAAAAGTGACTACAATATTCATTCTAAATCATTTTAAACAACATGGGTTGAATATAAAACTATGATTCTTTACTTTAAAACACAAACTACATACACATTTTAAATAGGCAAGATTTTATGCATCTGTAGGGTAAATAACACTTATGATATACAACAAGGATTATATCATTTGCAACATAAAATAGGGTAGGATAATTTGATAACAATAAAGAGGAAGGGCATGGTGGTGTGATGGTAGTTTTTAAAATAAAATGGATTATTTCAACATACACAACATCACTTATTGTAAAGATGTAGGAAAACTAAAATGCAAGGCATGGAAATTATATGGAGAAATTTACATCCATTGGTGCCAATAAAATGTAAATTCACAAATTATTCTTTAAATATTATAATATAAACTAAAACTAAGCTTTCATATGTTTTTCCCTATCAAATCTATAAACCTAGAGTTCTCTAACAAGTTATTTAGCAACATAATTCCAAGTTAAAACAACAAAAAAATGGATTTATAACCTAGATCCATGCTCAAAATGACAAATAGTAATGAACACAAACTAGAATATCCAATCAGTAGAACTTGTAAAACATATTACTATACTTCATCAATAGGAATTAGTAAATAACCATAAGCATTTTCATTAACTTGAAAATAAACCTTGCATACATTAGTTTTTCAAAATACTACCAAGGGGACAAGCATGGCGAGTTTACTATTTTGACAAGGGAGACATAAACATGATCTTAAATATTTATAATGTATATAAAATTTAAACCACCTTAGAAAGAGAGATAAATCACACATAACAATGATCTTATAAAAAAATTTAAAACCTAGACCTAGAGGAAATGAACACCTAAAACAATGACCAACCCCTTGACTTTTCCAACAAATAGAACCTCTAATTAATCCATGGCATAACAATTGACAAAGGATGATTTAATCTAAACTTCAATCTCATTTAGGACACCTATGGGCATCACATTACAATAAGATATAGAGTCAAATAGCTAATTATGAATAATAACACCATTGATTAAGAGAGTTGTATAAAATGGATCCATATTTAGCTAACTTTCTACAAGTGTAGTCCCCAAATAAACCTTTGGAGTGGGTTCAAAAACCTCTTCTAATTCTTCATCACATTATGGGGGGTGTTTTGGGTAACTTAATTTCATTCCCAGCTAACTTCTCACCAAATTTCAAGTACTTGAATGCTCTCTTCCTATGTTAAGGTATTATTAATAATTCAACAAGTAACATGTTGATTTTTAGTTGGCTCAACACTTGGGCCACATCACATATGTTGTATTGAGGAAGAGGAGTATTTGGTGGAAGGGTAATGAAACCTTTAGATGGAATATAATCACTTAAGGTCTAAATCAGAGTAGGTTGGGATGGATTAACATTCTTATCAGTAGCCTTTAAAGGTGGATTTTTTAAACCTCATTATCACCCTTAGGGATATTAGACAATATGGGTATTCTATTCTTCATTGGAGCACCTCTAAGCTTAGCAAATTGGGAAACATGCACTAGTTTGGAAACTTTAGGGATTGTTGTAGTTTTCTTAGCATCCCTTAATTTTGGGTTTATAGGGTCTATGTCTTGAGGAGAAAAAAATTGATATTTACTTCTCAAGAGATACTCCTCTTGGAAAATTTTTGCATTAATTAATAGCTGCCTATCCTCTACTAGAATAATCCCACCATCATATTTATTAATCATCATGGAGCATAAGAAATTGAAATCATGAATGGGAAATTCATATGTTTGTGCCATATTAATTGTTTACGCAGGAAATTACACCCAATGGCAGGAAAACAAGTTTCTGCCTTCTCTTCGCAACATGGAAACTCCTCTCTCACCTATGGGATGGCGAAGCTGGAGAGGAGAGTCTCTAGATAAGGGCTAGCTCCCTTTGATGTATCATGTTTGTTCCAGCAAGTGCAAAAAATATAGGGATATATATATATATATATAGACAACTATATAAATTGGGGGGATGAAAAGGGAGGAAAATACAAGAAAACAAACTACTCTAAGGAGATGATACACCAAAAATAGGTCAACCTTCACACATCCACATTCAAAATCAGATAAAAACAATAAGACATACACTTCAGGCTTGGCAAAAGGCCCAGATTGCAAGAGAAAGATAGGGAGGTTCTCATGAAAACAAAGAAATAGAGACTCACCAAGGTGTTGTACAATACACACTATAAGTGACTTCCCCTATTTTATAATTCCAAAAAGAGCTCTTCTCCTGTAAGCTACAAACTGGTGCCTTGTAGATAACTGGTCTGTTGGTGTTGAACTTGTTAGAGCATTAAAGATAATGACTAAACATAAATAACACTTAGAACATACATAGAATATCTATCTAAGATAGAGGCAAAACTATGTTTTTATTGATTCAGGTGGAAATTTTAGCAGAGCTACACTTTGTAAAATTGTGGAAGATTATTATAGAAATGACAAGTATCAAATATATATGAGAAAACAAAGAGAAGCCCATGTGACGTTCCTTCAACAAGTGGCCATCACGTCCCTTCAATAAGTTGCTCAAAACATTTATGAGCTATGTGATTTGTCTACTTGAAGTCCACATTTTATAGGTCAAAACGCAATTTGTTCACTCATTAAATGTAAAATGGAGAAAACTGGTTACATTACTTAGTTGTTGCATCTTCTCATGATCAATTCGAAGGAACTATTTCACCTACTGGAGTCACTTCTCAAATTGGTACCACTTGGACTTAACTGCTTGCTCATTCCATGCATGTCTTCTTGTCTTTTATCAATTTTGTCTCTATCTAGCTTGTTCAGCCCCCTAAGGATGAACTTTTAGTAGGTTGCTACATTCTAGGTTCCTTGGCAATATTTTCTTAGTTGGAAATGAAGGCCAATTTATTCTACTAAATTTGATGCTCATCTGGTCATCGAGCTTTGAAAACCAACAAATATTCCATCCTCTTGAAATTGATGGCCTCTCGAGCATCATTGCTTGAGAATCAATGGCTAAACCACTCTGCTAAATTTGATATCCACTAGGAGTCATCGGGTCCAGCTAAAATTCCATTGGGTCAATTGCCACGTTAGTCAGGTCCATGTGGCATCCTATCAGACACTTCCATGTCTTGTAATTTTCCCAGCACCTGTCCCTTTGAAAAGTCCTTTCAGCCTAACCAGAAGTCCCCCGCAAGGGCACCTACCCTTTGGGGTCCTTTGGTGGGCCCTTTATCTTTATATTGTCCTCCTGGGCTCCTGCGGGCAAATTGTTCATGGATAATTTCCCCGGGTTAAAACCCTGGGTGGCTTTGTTATGTATTTCCATGGAAAAAATATCCATAGAAATTCTGTTCGATAAACCCTTTGACTATTTGACTATGCTCGAGTGTTTGACGGTGCCCGAGTCTTTGAAAATTTGAAGTGTCCGCTCACCCTCCAAAAGGGCACTTTGACTTTTGACTGTGCCTTCAGCCAAGGGCAACCCTTTAAACCAAACCCGTTGAACCAAAATTTGATTCAATGATTCAAGGTTCAAAGGAGCATGTTGATGAACCAAAAGGTTGATGAAATCATGCATTGAACTTTTCCATTGAACCTAGACCACTGAACCAAAAATGGTTCAACGGTTAAACTAAGCACGCCGATGAGCCAAGGAAGGCTGGTGAACCAATATTGAATCGAACATGTGAAATTAAGCCATTGAACCAAGTACATTGAACCTAGATCGTTGAACCAAAAATTTGGTTCAATGGTTCAATGGTACGAAGGTTTAACACATATTGTATTGAGATGTTCGAATTGAACAATGAACTCTTTGAACTTGAACCAAGCCCGTTGAACCTAGAAATCTGGTTCAACGGTTTGGTTCAACCATTATTTAACCAAGATACTAAACTCAAAAATGAACCTTTGAACCAAGGAACTGAACCATTGAACCAAGCCATGAACCAAAAAATGTTGAACCTGAACAATCTGAAATATAACTGGCATGAACAACAAGGGAGGAAGGAGACCAAAAAATTTTACCTGTGGGTAAAATTTGGTCAACAAATTGGTGACTCCCAGGGGAAGCATGCCTACTATGCTTAAAGACTAGTTGCCTTGCAATCCATTGGTCATGGAGTCAGATGATAACTTTGAAAACCAGCAAGAGCTCTGACAAAACTTAGAACCAGCCACATAGATTACCTCTAAGGAAATGAAAGCACACACAAGACTAAGAAAACTATTACTTGTGAAACAAAACTTAGGGAAAATAAGAAAGAAAGCAAGGGAAAATATGTACAAGTGAACCCAAAAATTAGTGGCAATGCTTCAGATATATCCCATTAATTGGGATACGCATTTCTTCACCATCCAACCTAGAAAGTTAGAACGCATTATGCTGCTTGCACCGAGTAATCATGTAAGGACCACTCCATAGGGCATCAAATTTTGCATGTTTCCCAGGCTTAGCTCGATCTTCATCCCATTTTAGGACAATGTCTCCTTCAGAGAAATCTCTTGACAAAGATTACTTGTCGAAGTGCCTTTTTACCTACTGTTGGTGACTGGTCATAGAAGCCATAGCCCGATCCCTTACCTCTTGGAGCCCCATTAGCTCACACAGCCTGACCTCCATGCTGGTTCTTTCTTCAAATTGTAGCTGGTGGGTGAAATCCAATGTTGGCAACTCCAACAAGATGGGAAGCCTAGCTTCCCTTCCATACACGAGTGTATATGGATAATTTTTGATCGCTCTCTTCAGAGTAATTCAGTCAGCCCATAGAGCTGTGTTTAGCTTGGCATGCCAAGTCCTCTGATTTTCTTCCATAGTCCTCTTTATGATTTTGATCATATTTTTATTGGTGGACTCAACCAACCCATTCCCTTGTGGATAATAATTTGATGAAGTGTTGAGGTATATGCCATACCTTAGTGCCCATTCACTTGTTTTAGCTCCCAGAAAAGCCAAGGCATTATCTGAGATTATGGTGGCTAGAACCCCAAATCTTGTTACCAGGTCCTCATAAAACTCTAGGACTACACTTTCATTCACCTCTTTCAGAGTAGTGGCCTCCACCCACCTGGTGAAATAATCTGTATCAGTCAGGACCCATTTGTGCCCAGTACTAGAGGGAGGATTGATCATCCCTATGAAATCCAGGACCCACTGCATGAATGGTTGCTCAACTTGAATGGGTTGTAGACACATGGCAGCCAACTATTATTTTCCATCAAAAAGTGCACACCTCTGGCACTTCCTTACCCAAGCATGGGTATCTTTAAAAAGAGTAGGCCAAAAATATCCAGCTCTCATTATCATTTCTACAGTAGCTCTAGGAGCGAAATGACCGCCTACTGGCCCATCATGAAACTCAACCAATACCTTATCAGCATGGTTTGGGTCAATGCACCTTAAGAGGACCCTAGAGAAATCCCTCCTAAACAATATTTCATCAAATAGAACATAAGGAAGGGATTAGAGTTGAAAACACCTTCTTCTAGTCTTATCAAGACCCTGTGGACACTCACCCATGAGAAGGAAACGTCCCATGTCCAGCATCCAATCCTTTATGATAGCTAGTTTTTTTGTAGTGGCTACATCATGGATTAGCAAGCTATCTTCCCCTTTTTGTTTGAAATCTATAGCTAGCTATTCATATAGGCCTCTACCCCTCAACAACCTGGTGATTTTAATGTCTACATCATACTCCATCACTTTGGTAATCCACCCTACCCTATTTTCATTCAAATCTCAATTGGTCAAGAAATCCTTGATGCTAAGATGTGGGACCATAAGGTTAATCCTACTGTTAGACAACATATACTTGAATTTCTTCAGGCTCTGCACTACTGCCAAGACTTGCTTTTCTACATACGTGTACCTAACTTCAAAGTCCTCTAACCCTTTGCTGAAGAAGGTGAGTGCTTGCTCGAGGTCATCACCATTTTCTTGAGTAAGCATGGTAGATATCACTTCTTCATTACTAAAAGTATAGAGGTTGAAGTCTTTACTAAAGTCAAGGCTGATCAAAGTGGGCACCTAGGTTAAAGCCTGCTTGATGGCTTCAAAGCTATCTTTTCTTTGCATTGTCCACTTTAATTCTTCACCTTTCCTTAGCATAGAGTTCAGGGTTTAACTATCTCAACAAAATTTAGAATGAATCTCTGAATGAAATTTATCTTGCCAAAGAAACTTTGCAAGCCCTTGTTGTGCTTTGGTAGGGACATCTCCAGAACGGAGCAAACTCTCTTGGGGTCAATGGACAAGCCCTCCTTGGACACGATGTGGCCAAGAAGTTTCCCCTCATGAATAGTAAACACACATTTCTTTGGATTAAGAGAGATGCCAAATTCCCTGCACCTCTCAAAAATCTGCCTGAGGTGTTCTATGTGTTGGCTCGCTTCCTTGGAGAATACCGTTATATCATCGAGGTATACCAACACATTGTTATTTATCAAACCACCAAAAGCCATGTCCATGGCTTGCTGAAAGGTAGCACCATCATTAGATAGCCTGAATGGTATCTTATTGTAAGCAAACATTCCCCATTTAGTGGTGAAGGTTGTTTTGTACTGATCACAGCCTTACACTAGAATCTTATTATACCCTGAATAACCATCTAGGAGGGAGAAATGCTCGATACTAGTTACCTTTTGAAGGATCTGCTCCATGCTCGGGAGGGGATAATGATCTTTTAAAGAGACTTTATTAAGGTCTCTGAAATTGACACATAGCTTGATCTCCCCATTTTTCTTTCTAATAGGGATAAGGTTGGCCAGCCATGAGGAATGTTTGATTGGAAATATAATTCTAGACTCAATTAATTTGGCCAATTCCCTCTGCATGAAGGGCTCAATTGTAGGATTGACAGGTCTTTGCTTTTGTGTGACTAGCCTGACGCTTTCTTCTCATTCAATGGTGTGCTGGGCAAGCCTTGGGTCAAAACCTTTTAAATTACTATAATCCCATGCAAAGACATTAGCAAATTCTTAACACAGCAGAATGAAAGCTCCCCTCTCTTGAAATGTGTAGACCTTTTTGAGTGCTACCAGCTTGTCCTTAAAGATTTTGACCCTTTCATAATTATCCTCTTTAGTCGTGATGCATGCCTTGTCATTTCTCAATTGTTCATCTCCATTGAAAATGCTTTCAAGCATGACCAGACCTTTAGGAAGTTTATTGTTCTTTAACTAAACAATCTGATCTCCATATTATTGCTACAATTTTACCTGGTTGTGTATTACAAACTCAGCTTCTTCCTAAAATAAGAAAGCTATCTGTTGGTCACTTTTGAAAACTTGCCAATTTGTAATATTGTCTAGGATGGAGGGTTAAACTACCACTTTTAAGTGGCACGAACCACAATCTCAGCTTATTTCCATTGAAACATCAAACTGTGCACCAATTACTGCCAGCCTGTCAACTTGTTTATTCTACTCCCTAGGAATCAAGGCAATGTTAAAAACAAGAAAATCCTCCACCAAGTCCCAAAATCTGTGCTTGTATGACTTCAGCAAGGAGTTCTTTGTTAGATTTTAGCCTTTCACCTGATTTAGAATCAGCTTGTTGTCTCCCAAAACTTGCAACTCCTTAATCCCTCTTTTCCTTGCCCATTCAAGGCCATAGATCAAAGACTCATATTCTGAAACATTACTCATGCAAGAGAATTAGAAATGGAAAGTTGAAAAGTACCTTTCTTTTGAAGGGGAAACCAACATCACCCCACCACCAGTGCCCAGCTTAATTTTAGGACTATCAAAATACAGCTACCACAATCCAAGGTCTTCTTTACTTTGCTTCATTAAATTGGGCATGAAGGCATCCTCCTCATGCAAGCAATAGACCCCAAGATCTGCCTCCTCAATAAACTTGTATGGATCATGTTCAAATTTATAATTTCCCCACTCATCCAAGAGTAAGTTTGCAACTCCTTCAAGAGTAGAGGATAGAGATTGGTCTGTTTGAGACTCTTCTGGGTCAATGATAGTGTAACTAACATTTGCTGCCTTGGGTGAATATGGTTCTAGATGGTCCTTATAGAGTGGCTCAGACTCGATTTTCACCTTGGTCCCATATTTGGTTTTGAAAACTAGATATGACCAATTCACTGCTATATAGCCACCTATCTTTGACATGAAGTCCCTGGACAAGCAAATTGTGAAATACAGAGGAACATCTGCTACCACTATATCATGAGGAATTGAGAAGTTTGGGAAAGCATGAATGTCAAGCTTAAACCCTTAAAAAATCCAACTATTTTTGTAGGCATCCCATCTAGCTATAGGACTAATTTGTTCATTTCTTCATGCTTCAATCCCATCTTATCAGCAATGCACTTGGGTATTACTAAGGTGTTGGCCCCACTATCAATTATGCAATTATGTACCAAGAAGTCCCCAATGACCAAGGATACATAGAATGGGGGAGTTTTCTCTTTCTTCTTTACCTGACCTAAAGTGGAAGGCTATCTATTTGTCATCAAGACATTATCAACGCTTGTTTGGGTAGCTTGTTGGTCCAGCTCATGCAATTCTTTCTTCCACACGTCCTTCTATCCTAGAAGAGACAATGAATTCCATAAAGAGATGCTCACTTGAAACTTCTTCATCTGGTCCACTATATTGACTTGGGGATTGCCTCCCTTTATGTTTTCTTTTGGGCTGATCCCAACTAGAGCTGCAGGCTGAGGGGCTGAAGGTATAGGTGGCTACCTAAAATTTGGGGCCTTTGAATTAGAGTGTGATGGAGGAGGTGATACTACTACCTGGGTGGTAGCCTAAACCTCTCCCACTGCTCTTCTCTTAAATCTTGTGTTGGCTGCAATGCAATCAACCTAATTATCTATAGCACCCCCATGATTGATTGCACAAAACTCGCCCTCTAGGTGATTCATAAGAGTAGAATCTGGCTGGGCCTAATTGCTACTTGTGTTGGGCTGAGTTGGAGCCTCAAAAAATTGGGAATGAGCAGCAGCCTGGTTTTCTATATTATGGAAATAATTCATCATCTCATTTGTGTGAATAACCTATTCTTGACCATATCCCATGGTTGAATAGCTTGGCTGCTCCTGTACTAGATTATTCTAGACAGGCATCATGACCTTAGATGATGAGGGGGGGCTGTATTGTAATTTTGAAATGGCCTGGTTGTAGTGAGCTACCCCTGACCTTGACTATAATTCTAAAAGGGGGGTCTAGGGGCTTGACCATAAATTTGGTATCCCTAATTTGGTCTGTTGCCTTGAGCTTGCTGCCTTTTAATGGCAACAAGTTCATTAGACATATTCTTCAACATACTCTTAACCTCATAAAGCTCATTTGATGGAAAAGTAGCTAGTTTTTCAATGGTAGGCAGTAGGGAAATTGTGGGAGCAATGGTTTGAATTGGGGGCAGTAATTCTGGGAAAAGCGGCATGTGAGGCCAAGGGGTAATATTTCTAGCTTGTACCAAGAAATTCCCAACTATTATGGCAATGTCATAAGCAACAGGTAGTATATGCCCTCCCATAAATTGTATCATCACTGCAATGTCACTATTTAATGCTTTAGAATAGTACGAGAAAGCATAGCTGGGAGTCAGCCTTACCAAGATGGGAATTCTATCCCAAGCCTTTTGAAACCACGTGTTGAAGTCTTGCATATACTCGTGCAGAGCTCTCTTTATGGTCATCAGTTGCTCAGCAAGCAAGAGACCATCACTCTTTTCCCCAAAAAAATCTATCAATTGAGTGCCCAATTCATTCCAAGAATGTATGGAATTCATAGGCAAGGTTCCATACTAGTCAAGAGCCTTGCCTTTCAAAGACAATGCTAGCAATTTGATGGCAATATTTTCTTCTATTACATTGTGAATATTGTAGAGATTAGTAATATTATTAATATTCTCCATGACTGTAATGGGCCCCACTCCATCGAAAGAAGGCACATTTTTTAGAGCTGTTCTCAGAATTGGATCATGGCATGGGAGATTCAAGGGGCTCTCACCACAAAAAGCTGCAAAAGGCAATGCCATGGTTGGAATGGGTTGTAACTATGGCTGTGCTATGTATGTGTCCCTTACAACAGGTCTGGGAGGGTTGTTTGTTGGATAAGGATGAGTTCTCTCAAACCTTAGCCTTTTGGTAGAGTTTAAAGGTAACTCAACAAAATCAAAAGGAACCCCTCTGGAAGCAGACCTTGTGGTGACTTTAGGCATGGAAGATTAAGAAACTGGTGTTGAAATTATAGAACTAAAGCTCTTACCAGTGGAGTCACCAGATGTTGGAAAACTTTAATTGGCTGTATCAAGACCAGCATCAATCTTGAAAACTTATTGAGTTATCAAACTATGTGTCCCACCGGGCGTGTCAAAACTATTGACGCCAGGTGCTGGAAATTTACTGAGTGTCAAATTGGGTCCCATCGGGCGTGCCAAAATTGTTGACATAGGAAATTGCACCCAGTGGCAGGAAAACAAGTTCCTGCCTTCTCCTCACAACATGTAAACTCTTCTCTTGCCTATGGGATGGCGAAGCTGGAGAGGAGAGTCTCTAGATAAGGGCTAGCTCCCTTTGATGTATCATGTTTGTTCCAGCAAATGCAAAAAATATAGGGATAGATATATATAGACAACTATATAAATTGGGGGGATGAAAAGGGAGGAAAATATAGGAAAACAAACTACTCTAAGGAGGTGATACACCAAAAATAGGTTGACCTTCACACATCCACATTCAGAATCAGACAAAAACAACAAGACATACACTTTAGGCTTGGTAAAAGGACCAGACTGCAAGAGAAAGATAGGGAGGTTCTCATGAAAACATAGAAATAGAGACTCACCAAGGTGCTGTACAATACACACTGTAAGTGACTTCCCCTATTTTATAATTCAAAAAAGAGCTCTTCTCTTGTAAGCTACAAACTGGCACCTTGTAGATAATTAATTTATTGGTGTTGAACCTATGAGAGCATCAAAGATAATGACTAAACACAAATAACACTCAAAACATACACAAAATATCTATCCAAGATGGAGGCAAAACTATGTTTTTATTGATTCAGGTGGAAATTTTAGCCGAGCTATGCTTTGTAAAATTGTGGAAAATTATTACAAAAATGACAAGTATCAAATATATATGAGAAAACAAAGAGAAGCCCATGTGACGTTCCTTAACAAGTGGCCATCGCGTCCCTTCAACAAGTTGCTCAAAACATTTATGAGCTGTGTGCTTTGTCTGCTCAAAGTCTGCATTTTATAGGTTAGAACGTGGTTTGTTCACTCATTAAATGTAAAATGGAGAAAACCGGTTACATTACTTAGCTGTTGCATCTTCTCATGATCAATTCAAAGGAACTATTTCACCTACTGGAGTCACTTCTCAAATTGGTGCCACTTGGACTTAACTGCTTGCTCATTCCGTACATGTCTTCTTGTCTTTTATCAATTTTGTCTCTATCTGGCTTGTTCGGCCCCCCTAGGGGTGAACTTTTAGCAGGTTGCTACATTCTGGGTTCCTTGGCAATATTTTCTCAGTTGAAAATGAAGGCTAATTTATTCTACTAAATTTGATGCTCATCCGGCCATTGAGCTTTGAAAACCAATGAATATTCCATCCTCTTGAAATTGATGGCCTCTTGAGCATCATTTCTTGAGAATCAATGGCTAAACCTCTTTGCTAAATTTGACATCCACTGGGATGTTATCGAGTCCAGCTAAAATTCCATCGGGTCCATTGCCACGTCAGTCAGGTCCACATGGCATCCTCGCGGACACTTCCATGTCTTGTAATTTTCCTAGCACCTATCCCTTTGAAAAGTCATTTTGGCCCAGTCAGAAGTCCCCCACAAGGGCACCTACCCTTCGGGGTCCTTCGATGGGCCCTTTATCTTTGTATTGTCCTCCCGGGCTCCCACGGGCAAATTGTCTAAAGATAATTTCCCCAAGTTAAAACCCCAGGTGGCTTTGCTATGTATTTCCACAGACAAAATGTCTATAGAAATTTTGTTTGATAAACCCTTTGACTATTTGACTATGCCCGAGTGTTTGAATGTGCCCGAGTCTTTGAAAAGTTGAAGTGTTTACCCACCCTCCAAAAGGGCACTTTGACCTTTGACTGTGCCTTCGGGCAAGGGTAGCCCTTTGAACCAAACCCGTTGAACCAAAATTTGGTTCAATGGTTCAAGGTTCAAAGGAGCATGCCGATGAACCAAAAGGCCTATGAACTTATGCATTGAACTTTTTTGTTGAACCCAGACCGTTGAACCACAAATGGTTCAATGGATTAACTAAGCACACTGATGAGCCAAGGAAGGCCGATGAACCAATATTGAACTAAACATGTGAACTTAAGCTGTTGAACCAAGTACATTGAACCTAGACCGTTGAACTAAAAATTTGGTTCAATGGTTCAATGGTATGAAGGTTCAACACATATTGTATTGAGATGTTCGAATCAAACAATGAACTCTTTGAACTTGAACCAAGCCCATTAAACCTTAAAATTTGGTTCAACGGTTTGGTTCAATCATTATTTAACCAAGATACTAAACTTGAAAATGAACCTTTGAACCAAGGAACTGAACCATTAAACCAGGCCATGAACCAAAAAATGCTGAACCTGAACAATCTGAAATATAACTGGCATGAATAACAAGGGAAGAAGGAGACCAAAAAATTTTACTTGTGGGTAAAATTTGGTCAAGATTAATGTCAAAAGAAAATTTGGGAGTTAAGACACTTAACTTTTCAACCACACTCTAAAATTGATCAACAGTAATAACAATCAATAATTCCATAGAAGAAGTCAATTCACTTTGGGGGCTTTGACAATTGAACATCAAGATCTCGTCATCAGATGATGCAGACTCAAGTTCATATGTATCTTCATCAAATAGTTTAGTTGTATCACATGCGTTATATATAAGGAAGAACTTATCACACAAATAAATATTAATGTCATAATCTACAACATTTACCTTGGAATTTAAAGGATTAGGCACTTCTTTTCTAGCCCCTCTATTATGATTTTTGTCTATTCTTTCTTCACATATAGGCCTCTTCCCTTTATCATTATATTGATGCTAGAAATTAGGCATTCCTTGTGCTTGATTTTTATTTGAATCCCTTTCTTGACTATTATACACATTAGGGATCCCTTTCTTATCTCTATCCAGCTTGTATGACATTTTTTTATAGTAGCGGCCAAGGTTTTAATAGTCTCTTAAAGGTTGGCAATTTTTATAGGTTGTGTCTTTTCTAGATTAACCAATTTTACATCAACCCACTTATTATGGTATTTACAATAGCCTTTATGATATTATCAATTTGTATGGACATATTTAATTCCAACCACAGGTTAGTGGGGGCCTTGTCCCTCAAGCAGTATGTAGCCTTCTTGTCAAAGGTATTGTAGTAATTTATTAAGCATGTTGTATCATTAGGCCTAATGTTTCAGGAAGCTACATCATAAATTTGTTAAATTATGTATTTAATTCCTACACAAAATCATTAGGATTCTTTTTGATCTTCTCAAATTCTACCAAAAGAAACCTTGGATCAATTTTATCACCATATTGAATTCTAAAAACATTCTTCATCTATTCCCATGAATCAATGCATCCACAAGGAAGGGAATTAAGCCATTCATGAGAATCTTCCTATAGTGTGTGCATAAATAGTTTAATGCACACATACTCATGCTCAAACTCATAATCTTAAACAATATTTTTAAAAGTCCTCAGGTGCTGATCACCACTTACTGCATTGTTCCATTGAAACTTTAAAAGGCATTTACTCACTTCATTCAAGACTTCATTAATATAACCTTTTATGTCATCAAAATTTATAGGCATAAATATGTGAATTCTAAATGAAATATTTTCATTTTCGCCTTGATCCCTATGTCTCATTATCGATTTAGTAACAAATGGAAAAGGGATATAAGTGGGTGAATGAGGTGGACTTGGTGGATCAAACTTGAGAGGGGATTCAACTAGTTGAAAAAGAGTTGAGTAATAAATGGGGTTATATGGTTATAAATAACTAGAATAACTATGATCATAAGAATTATGATAATCTATAATAATAGGAATTTCAAAGAATAGAAGCTCAATATTACAATAATTTTGACATCCTACACAATCTTTAGCAGTTGTACTTTGTTCTTGAATAGGATTCCAAACTTGTCTCCTTATTTGATGAACACTTAGGGGAAATACAAGTTTATTAGACAAGTCACCTTTGAAGGATGACCTCAGTCCTTTTAGCTTTTCAAGAAAGGTAACTCTCAAAGCTAAAGTTATTACAAGATAGGCAGTGATCTTTCTTTGAAACCAGATGATGTTTTAGAGTCACCACTAGAAGAAAAGTTATAGAATATAACCATTTACAAAATTTAAGTGATACATATTGAAACCATATCTTTTTGAAGCTAGTGATGATGTATGAAATCAAAGACAAAAGAAATTTGGACTCATGATCAAAATGGGAAACCACCTTAGAACATGACAAATTTTTAGCTCTTTGCAACAAATTCAGTAGATGTCAAATTATCAAATCTCTTAATTCTTGGTACATCCCTAGTGGAGTGATGCAGCATTGATGGCCAATATGGTCTAATTTATAAAATAAAAGTAGAGAAATTTAAAACTTAAATTATTTATAGATGTTTACAAGAGTCCTCAATAATACAAGTGACCAAGACTTCAATTTAGTCCTCAATAATGGTGCCAGTTGAGTGGTGATGTTGATGAACCAAAGATAGTAAAAATAACATAAAAAGGTAAAGAAATTTAAAAATAATAGAGATCTCTATAATATTCCAAGGAAACATAAGTGACTTGAACCTCAATTTGATCTTTGGCAAAAGTGCCAGATGAGTGGTGACATTGACAAACTAAAGAGAGTTAAAATATCATAAAGATGTAGAGAACTAAACTAATCATATCTCTTTATTAGAGTCCTTAAAAACACAAGTGTTTTGGACCTTAGTTTGATCCTTGATAATGGCACCGCTGGAATGTTGGTTCCCACTTTTACACCTCATATACTTGGCCTTAAACACTTTGAAATAAAATGGCAAATAATGATGAAAAACTCACTAGTATGTCATTATAGCTAGGGAAGGGTTTGGCATCAAGATTATACTGAATGTAGAAAATGAGTGAGAGGCACCTATAAAGGTTATGGTCAGCTCTTTTCTACTTCTATCTCTACTTGAACCAAGGTGAGAGGACCTATGGTGTAGCTTACTCACAGGGAGAGATTATACAATTCAACCTCCATGGTGATTTTTAGTAGAAGGAACAAATATGGCTAGGAAATAACCAAGTTTTCACACTTCATCCATGAAGGGTTGTCATAGGAAATGAAAAAATGCTCTAAGTCATATATAAGCTACTAAATATAGATAGGAAAGAGACTATAATCTTCATTCGATAAAATCTTCCATGATAGGGGTTGAATAAAATAATGCAATGATATAATTTAAAACACAAACTACAAATAAATTTTAAATATGCAATATCTTGTGCATTTTCAAGGCAAATAACACTTATAATATGCAAAGGGTGTATTATTCTTAAGGTAAGACAATTTAGATAATTGTAAAAAAATAAGGTGGCATGTTGGTGGCTTTCAAACAATAGTATACCTTGCAAGATTAATGACATCATTCCTTAACATAGATGTAGAAAAACTCAAATGCAAGATAGTGGGAAATACCAAATGATCCTTGAAAGAATATAACATACATGGAAACTAAACTTTTAAAAAACTCTTTCATATCAAATCCATAAACCTATGGTTCCCTAAAAATTTATTCAACATGTTTTAAAATAATGCAAAAAGGGTTTTATAACCTATATCCATGCTCAAAATGATAACTATAAATGAACATAGAACTAGATATCTAGTCAAAAATATTTGAAAAATAGAATGTTTCACTTCATTAACAAGAAATAAAAAAGAACCACAAGCATTTTCATTAACTTGAAAATAAGTATTACAAACATAAATATTTCAAAATGCTACCATGGGTAAAATCATGGTGAGATAGCTCTTTTGATAAGGGAGACATAAAGATGATCTCAAAGCTCACTAATGGTTGTACAATTGAAACCACCTTATCAAGGGAGATAAGATACACATAATAATTGATACCATAAATTCTTATAAAACCTAGACCTAGAGAAAATGAACACATAAAATAACAATCAATAGCCTTGAATAGAGGATAAACCCCCTATTTATACATTTTAAATCCTTTTTCAATTCTAGGACTATGGTTGTAATTTGTAAAATTGCATAACAACCTTCCCAATTTTGCCAAGATGATTCTAATTGGAAAATATTCCATGCCATGCCTGATATCTTCATCTATTTACAATAAAATAATCATCACTCTAAGTACCTCTACAATGAATGATGAAGATTTGAAAAAAACTTTTTATTTTATGACTGGAGATGTCTTCATATGAGCTAGAAATAAAATATTCATTTGAGGATCCAAAAAAACTTTGTCCTCATGTAAAACCATCTAAATAAGCTTGTGATCACTTGCCTACATAATTGGAACTTATTAGATAGTTGCTTTTTCTTTATTTTATGCCATGGAATAACCTTGATTTTGTAATGATGACATGTGAATGATCTATGGTTATGATTGAAAAATATGCTCTGGAATGACTCATAAACCTATTTATGTGCTTTTGATCATTATTCATCCATGGAAAAATAATCAATTTTATCTTTTTAGCCAAAGTTCACCATATATTGACACTTGGCACACCACATCAAATCCAATTGGGCATTTGTGGGGCTTAAAACTAGATATGCCACTTCATTAGATCTAATGTAGGCACATGTCACTTTCTTATTGGTTCTAAGACATTTGAAAAGTCCATATTTGTTCATACTATTAGATCTACTCACCTAAACAAATGTGTGTCATTGATCTTGATCCAAAGGATTGAACACCATTGGTTATCTACATGTCTTTACGTAAATGGTGTCACTTGGTAGTTTTGTGGGCTCTCTACATCCTTATCTATTAGTCCCATTGGTCTAATGTACTCTTGCCAAGGGGCAATCCCATGTTCATTCTAGGCTTTGTTGAAAATTCTTGACTTAATATGCACTATAAATTAGATTGTGTACACTTGAATACATATTATCAATCTCTAGGAACATGCTCGATCTTTAGCCTATGATCAGATATTGAATTTTAAAATATGTTCTCACATCATTAGATCTTTTCATTTGAAGAAATGAGAATTTTAATATTGAAATCCATGAGATTGAGCATGATTTGTTCCTACAAACACTGAAAATTATCGTAACTTAAAACTTGAGGAATAATATAAAGCTTAAGCTAAAGTCTTTGGTATATGGTTTCATTTATGTAAATTAACATGAATAAAACTTTAGGCTAAAATTTATACTAAGCTCATATAATAATAAAAGGATGCCCTGTGATTAATAAAAAAGGACTTAGTATAAGGTTTTAACTTAAGGTTTCATTATAATATTAAATATAATGAAACTTTAGGGTAAGGCCCTAGACAAAGTTAGAAAATAATAAAAGGGTCCCTTTGTTCTCATGCCATTGTATCTTGCTAGGCCAAATTAACATGTTCTATTGAATTTCAATCTAAAGGATTGAATGCCATTGGTTGCTCAATACTCTATCTAGCACAGTTATGATGTATCCCATCACCATGTTCACCTTAGGCTTGGTCTAAAATCTTAATTTAATACACCTCATTGATTTAAAGGTGTCTAGTTAACTATGTACCATCAATCGATGGGAAAATTCTTGAGCTTTATTATTCACCATAATCTTAACCTTTTGAACTCATATAATTTGATCTTGATTTCCCAAGTAGAAGTGTGCTATCAATTTTAATCCATTGAGTTAAACACTATTAGTACATGTGGACATTGAGATAATAACTAAGTTAGAGATCAAAAATAATATAAAACTTAGTCTAAAATATTAGACCAAGATTTTGATTCATATTAATAAATATAAATTAAAAATTTAGGCTAATGTTTTAGACTAAACTTGAAATAAAATGGGGCTCTGCTAAATAAAAAGGACCATGCATTAGTTTAGACCATGAGGAACATAGGCTGAGGGGTCTCAAGACCTAAAGGGGACCAAACATGGATTTTTATACTAATTTTTGGTCATGTTAATAAACACGACCAAGCCTTAGTATAAAAATTTAACTAAGTCCATGATATTTTTTAAAAAATGTTCTCGTGTAAAATTTTCCCATTGATTTTGAATTCAAATAAAAATACTTGATCTAGGGTAATTATAATTAGAGTTTCAAGGTGATCAAAAATAAATTCAACTTAGCTTTTGACATACCAAAGGATCGTAAAAAACCAATATTGACATTAAATCATGAAACTAAAACATTATCTATTTTAGATGGATTCTAATTAAGCCTGTAATGTGAATAACAGATATACAATGTTAGCAAATTAAGATAAGATTAAACTAGAATCATGAATAAATATGCTAACCAAAATAGGTGTTGATGATATTTAAATAAAAATAATGTGCAAACATTCTAGTGAAACCTTGATCAAGTGAATGCAATATATTTTAAAATTTAGAAACATTGGTTGAGAATCATAATCAACCTAATCACTCCACTTAATCAAGCACCAATTTTAAGATCAATTCATGGTTAAAATAAGTCTTACACATGTAAAATTAGGATCAAACATCAAAACCTATTCATGTTGTGTGTGTTCTTTGATTCCACTTAACATTTGCCATGGGATTTAGAGATCAGTTTCTAGACTTCATGTCTTTAACCATTGACATTGACTTAGAGCATGTTGGATATTCATTAAAAAACATGATTTAACTTAGGGAAGGATTGTACATCACTCTAATACTAGCTAGACATTCATAACCCTAAAAAATATGACTTTATCTTCACTTACTTCCTTATTCCATTGCCATCTAGGTATCTATAGCCTTGATGGAGATTACCTGAATCACCTTTGCTTAGAAAGTTCCTTTTGAGTTTTGTAATGAGCTCTTATTTTTGTATTTTTTGCTTTTTATAAACCATTTCATATTTTTTGTAAAGGTTAAGAACCAAGTTAACTAGGTTTTAATATTTGGTCAAGTTTTTGATCTTTAGGCAATCATCCTTGGTTATAAACTTTACCCCAGGCAATGAATTTTATTTGTGTTCAAGTATGATTGTGCACCAATAATTTAAACTTTCATCTTGTATATGTAATCTTGATTAGAATTAGGTTTATATTAGACCAAGGATCAATATTTTAGGGAAAAACTATATTATTCATTTGTCTTTACTTGTTTCCCCAAAATTAAAACATCAAACTCACATTTTAGACCCATAGTCAACCACACTTGCAGTCCCAACCTGAGAAGTCTTTTTTTGAGTGACTAGATGAAACCCAAGTTGAGGACTATCTTAAAAAGATTTATTAAGAGTAAAAAACAACACAAGACAAAGAAAATAAATAATGAATAGGTGTTACATACAAATGAGGATAGGAAAGAAAGAGCAAGAAAGAAATGAACCAAATCCCTACACTAACTCCAAAAAGAGCCTACCTCCAAGATCAAATGGAAGATTATTTAATTTATTATAAAACCTTAAAATGTGGCTACTTCCATTTAATTTCTCCCTCTCATGAATAGAAGCATTTATATTCTTGAATTCCATTCAAATTACACTTTTTTTGATAAGGACCATAGGGGTTTAAATTTTGATGGTATCCCAAACATCATTGATGATCACGTGATCATCATTGATGTTCAAAATGATGTCAAATTTAAACTTGGGTCAAGGACCACAAGGGTTTAAATTTTTATGGTCATATAAACATCATTGATGGTCATGTGAATGTCATTGATGGTTATGAGGACATCAAAAGTAATCCTAGGTCAAGGACCACATGGGTTTAAACATTAATGGTTGTATAAACATCTTTGATGATCATGTGAATGTCATTATCAGTTATGAGGATGTCAAAATTAAGCTTGAGTTAAGGACCATATGGTTTTAAATTTTAGCGGTCATGTGAACATAATTGAAGGTCATGTAAACATCATTGATGGTTATGAAGAAGTCAAAATTAATCTCAATTCAAAAGCCACTAGGGTTAAATTTTGATAGTCATGTGGACATCATTGACAGTCATGTGGATGTCAGAGATGAACTAGATAGAGGTGAATTGTTTACATTTGATCCTAGGTTCAAAGCATCAATGGAAGTGGGAATCCAAGTTACATCATATAGAAGACACAATCATACAAATGATCATATCCACAAGAGAGTGATATTGAATGGAATCTACCACATTTCAAGGTTATATTATTAATTAAATAACCTTCCATTTGATCTTGGATGTAGGATCTTTGTGGAGTTAGTGTAGGGCCTTGGTTCGTTTCTTTCTTACTCCTTATTTCCTATCCTCATTTATATGTAGTAAATGTTTATTATTTGTTTGATTTGTCTTGTGTTGTTATTTTCTCTTAATAAGTCTTTTTAAGATAGTCCTGAGCTTGGGTTTCATCCAATCACTTAAAAAGGGACTTCTTTGGTTAATATTATAGGTGTGGTTGACTATGGGTCTAAAATGTGAGCTTGATGTTTTAATTTTTGGGAGATTGATAAAGATAGATGAATAGGCTAATTATTACCTAAAATATTGATCCTTATTCTAATCTAAACCTAATTCTAATAAGGATTGTATATGTAGGATGAAAGTTTAAATTATTAGAGCATAGTCATGTTTGTGCTTAATCAACATTCATTACTTGGGGTAAAGTTTGTAACCAAGGATGATTGCCTAAAGATAAAAAACTTGACCAAACCCAAAAAATTGGCTAACTTAGATCCTAACCTTTACTAGAAAGATGAAATGGTGTATAAAAAGGAAAAAAATTATAAATAATAGCTCATTTCAAAACTCAAAAGGAAATTTTTAAGCAAAGGTGATTCGTGTAATCTCCATTGAGGCTATGGATATTTGACTATCAGTGGAAAAAAGACTTGAGTGGAGATAAAGGCATATCTATTGGGGATATGGATGCCTAGATAGTATTAGATCAATTCCCAAGCCTTCCCTAAGCTAAATCATGGTTTCTAATGAATATCGAACATGCTATAAATTAATGTTAATGGTTAAAAACATAAAGTCTAGAAATTTATCTCTAAATCCCATGGCAAATGATAAGTGGAATCAATGAACACACACATACCATGACTAAGTTTTGATGTTTGATCCCAATTTTACATGTGTAAGACCTGTTTTAACAATGAATTGATCTTAAAAATAGTGTTTGATCAAGTGGAGTGAATAGCCTAATTATGAGTCTGAACCAATGTTTCTAAATTTTAAATCATATTAGATTCACTTGATCAAGGTGTCACTAGCATGTTTGCACATTTTTTAATTTGAATATCATCTACACTTGGTTTTTTTAGCATATTTATTCATGATTATGGTTTAAATCTTATCTTAATTTGCTAATGTTGGATCTTTGTGCTTCACATTACAGGCTTAATTGGAATCCATCTAAAATATATATTGTCTAAGTTTCATGATTTAATGTCAATATTAGTTTTTTAATAGCCTTTGGTCTGTAAAAAGTTGATTTGAATTTATTTTTGATCACCCTAAAACCCTTATTCCAATTACCCAAGTTCAAGTCTTTCCATGTGAATTCAAAAATATGTTTCAACATTTTACGTGGGAACATTTTAAAAAAATCCATGGACTTAGTTAAATTTTTAGACTAAGGCTTGGTAATTTTTATTAACATGACCAAAACTTAGTCTAAAAATCCATACTTGGTCCCCTTTAGGTCCTGAGATCCCTCATCCTATGTTTCTCATGGTCTAAACTAATGCATGGTCCTTTTTATTTAGTAGAGCCCCATTTTATTTCAAGTTTAGTCTAAAACTTTAGCCTAAAATTTTAATTTATATTTATTAATATGAATCAAAATCTTAGTCTAAGATTGTATCCTAAGTTTTATATTATTTATGATCTTTGACTTATTCTCTCAATGTCTATAGATACCAATAGTGTTTGAATCAATGGATTATAATTGATGGAATGATTCTACTTGGGTAATCAAGATTGGATGGTGTGAGTTCAAACGGTTAAGCTTAAAGTGCATAATAAAGATCTAGCATGTTCCCATTGATCAATGGTAAGCAGGTAAGCATACACCTTTCAATTGTTGGGGTGTATTAAGTCAAGATTTCAGACCAAGACCAAAGCAAATATGGTGATGACACATGTTATAACTGTATTAGATAGAGTATTAAGCAACTAATGGTGTTTGATCCTTTAGATTTAAATCCAATAGAACACATTGATTTTGCTTACCAAGATCTAATGGTGTGAGATCAAAGTGTCCATTTTATTATGTTTTAACTTGGTCTAGGGATTTAACCTAATTTTTTTTTGTATTTATTAATACAATGAAGCCTTAAGTTAAAACCTTATGCTAAGTCCTTTTTTATTAAGCATGGGGCCTCCTTTTATTATGCTATGAGCTTAGTCTAAACTTTAGCCTATTTTTTTTTTCATGTTCATTTACATAAAAGAAACCATAGACCAAAGACTTTAGATTAAGCTTTATATTGTTCCTCGAGTTTTAACTTAAGATAATTTTCATTATTTCTGGGAATAAATCATGTTCAATCTCATGGATTGTAATCTAATGATGCATGTTTGATTGGATGAAAATATCTAATAGTATGAGAACATAATTGATAATTCAATACATAATCATACGATAATGATCAAGTACATTCTAGAAATTGATAATATGCATTCAAGTGTACACAATTTGATCTATAATGTGTATTAAGTTAAGACTTTTCAATAAAACCCAAAATGAACGTAGGACTACCACTTGAAAAGAGTGCATTATCCCAATAGGACTAATAGAAGAGGATGCATAGAGCCTGTGAAACTGCCAAGTGACACCATTTAGGTATAATACCTATAGAAAACCAATGGCATTTGATCCTTTAGATCAAGATCAACATCATGTGTTTTCTCAGGTGAGAAGATCTAATAGTGTGAGCCAAGATGGACTTTTCTAAGGGATTGAAACTAATAAGAAAGTAACATGTGCCTAAATTAGAGCCAATAAAGTGGCCTAGCTTGTTTTAAGTCTTGTGAATGCCCAATTGGATATGATATGGTGTGCCAAGTGTCAATATGTGGTAAATGTTGGATGAGAAGCTAATATTTAGTGTTATTCCAAGGATGAGAAATGATTCAAAGCATAGAAGGAGTTCTATGAGTCATTCTAGATCATATTTTTAAATCATAACCATGGATCATTCACATACCATCATTAGAAAAGTAAGGTTATTCCATGGCATGCACTAAAGGAAATACAACTATCTAATAAGTTCCAACTATGTAAGAAAGTGATCAAGAGATTCTCCAGATGGTTTCACATGAGGAAAAAGTTTATTTAGCTCCTCAAATTGATATTCTCTTTCTATCTCATATGAAGACATCTCTAGCCATGAAATCAAAAGTTTATTACAAATATTCATCATTCTTTATAGAGGCAGAGCGATGATTATTTTATTGCAAATGGATGAAGATATTAGGCATGGTATAGAATATTTTCCAACTGAAAGCATCTTAAAAAATTTGGGAACGCTATTATGCGATTTTGAAAATTGTGACCCATAGTCCTAGAATTGAAAAAGGAATAAAAATGTATAAATAGGGGGCTTATCATCTATGCAAGGTTGTTGGTCATTATTTTAGGTGTTCATTTTGTCAAGGTCTAGGTTATATAATAATTTATAGGATCAATTATTATGTGTAGATATTATCTCCCTTACTAAGGCAGTTGCAGTTGTATAGCCATTAGTGAGATTTTAGAGCATTTTTATCTCTCCCTTGTCAAAAGAGCAATATCACCATGCTTGTCCCCATGGCATCATTTTGAAATATTGTTGTATTTAATATTTATTTTCAATTTAATCAAAATTCTTATGGTTGTTTTATATTTCCTATTGATGAGGTGCTTCAATATATTTTAAAAATATTATTGACTAGATATCTAGTTTTATGTTTATTATTGGTTATCATTTTAAGCATGGATCTAGGTTATAAAATCCTTTCTACATTATTTTATAACATGTTGAATAACTTCTTAGGGAACCTTATGTTTATGGATTTGACAAGAAATAGTTTTTAAAAAGTTTAGTTTCAATGTATGTTCTATTGTTTCAAGAATCATTTGGTATTTCCCACTAGCTTGCATTTGAGTTTTTCTACATCTGTAATAAGGAATGATGTCATGAAAATTGTAAGGTGCCTTGTTTTTTTAAGGCCACCAACATGCCACTTTCTATATTTATAAATATATAACTTGCCATACCCTAAAAATAATATACCCTTTGCATACTATAAGTGTTATTTGCCTTGTAAATGCATAAGTTCTTGTATATTTGAAATGTGTTTGTAGTTTGTGTTTTATATTCTAGCATTAGAGTTTTTTATTAAACCCCTATCGTTGAAGATTCTATAGAATGAAGATTAAAATATATTTATTATCTATCTTTTGTAGCTTGTATATGACTTAGAGCATTTATGCATTTCATGTGATAACCCTTCATGAGTGAAGTGTGAAAACTTGGTGATGCCCTATTCATATTTGTTCTTTATTCCAAAAATCCTTATGGAGGTTAAATGGCATAATATCTCCATGTTATTAAGCTACCCCATATGTCCTCTCACCTTGGTTCATGTAGGGTTGAAAGTAGTAGGGACCTGACCATACCCTTTTTAGGTACCTCTCAATCATTTTCTATATTTAGTGTAATCTTGATGCCAAACCCTTCCCTAGCTACAACAATATACTAGAAGGTTTTTCATCATTATTTAACATCTTCTCTCAAAGTGTGTAAGGTTGAGTGTACGAGGTGTGTAACTAAGAACCAAGACTAAATTACCACCGTTACTAGGGATCAAATTGAGGTCCAAGTCACTTGTGTTTTTAGGGACTCTTGTAGAGAGTTGCTATCATTTTTAAAGTTCTCTACCTCTTTATGCTATTTTGATTATCTTTGGTTCATCAACGTCACCAATCAACTAGTGATGCTACTAGGGATCAAATTGAGGTCCATGTCACTTGTGTTGATGGGGACTCTTTCATAGAGCTATTGTAATTTTTAAAGTTCTCTACCTCTTTACATTATTTTGAATATATTTGGTTTATCAACATCACCACTCAACTGGCACCATTGTTGGGGATTAAACTAAAGTCTTGGTCACTTATGTTACTAAGGAATCTTGCAAAGAGTTGTAAGTAATTTAAGTTTGAAATTTATCTAATATTATCTTCTACATTGGACCATCTTGGTTTTCAATGCTACATCACTGCACTGGGGATGTGACAGTAATTAAGAGATTTGATAATTTGACATCTACTGAATGTATTGTAAAGAGCTAGAAATTTGTCATATTCTGAGGTGGTTTCACCTGTTGAACATGAGTTTGAAATTTTCATTATCTTTTCTTTCATACATCATCACTAAATTAAAAAATATATGTTTTCCATATGTATCACTTCAATTTTGTAAATGGTTATATTCTAGAACTTTTCTTCTATCAGTGACTCCAAAACATGATCTGGTTTCAAAGAAAGATTAATGCCCATCTTTAATATCTTCAACTTTTAGAGTTATCTTACTTGAAAAGATAAAATTATTGAGGTCATCCTTCAAAGGTGACTCATCTAAGAAACTTGTCTTGCCACTAAGTGTTCATCAAATAATAAGGAGACAAGTTTGGAAGCTTATGGAAGAACAAAGTGCAGCTACTAAAGATTGTGTGGGCTATCAAAATTTTGGTAATCCTAAGATTATATTTTTTGAAATTATTATTGTTAAATATTATCATAATTTTTCTAATCATAGATCATCTAGTGATTCATAACCATACATCCCCATTTATTACCCAACTCCTTCTCAACTAGTTGAATCCCCTCCCAAGTTTGATCCACAAAGTCCACCTCATTCACACCCTCATATCCCTTTGCCATTTATTATTGAACCTCCCATTAAACCAATCATGAGATATAGGAATCAAGGTGAAAATGAGAATCCTACATTTAGAATTCTTAGATTCAGGCCTATAAATTTTGATGACATAGAAGGTTATCCTAATGAAACCTTGAATGAAGTTAGGAAATGCCTTCAAAATTTTCAAGGGATTAATTTAGTAAGTGGAAATCATCAACTGAGGGATTTTAAAAATATTATTGAATATTATGAGGTTGAGTATAAGGATGTGTGAATTAAACTATTCATGCATGTTTCTCTTAATTTTTGCTCATTTCTTAAGTTTGGAAGAAGATAAGAAACTAGTAATAAGGGTTTGGTAGAAATACTTGGTTGTTGATACATGTGTAATCTATATGATGATGGATAACTCCTATTTATCTAAGAAATAATAACCTACAAATAAGAACACACTAACAAAAGGGTTTGTTAGTAAGATAGTTAAGTGGATAGCCTAGTGTGAGCTAGATCCCAAAAGCATATACTTTCTAGAAGGCTATCAATCCACTATTGATAAAAATCAAGTTGGAAATGATAAAGTAAAGTACTTGTATAAAGTAAATGAAATGCAATACAAGAAGAAATTAGAATGCTTGTTAAAGAAAATGACTAAATCTAGAAAAATTTGGTCAATACTTATGCTAATGTGGGTGAAGTCATGTTCAAAAAATTAGAAAAGGGTTTGTGAATAGGTAGGAAGATAGAAAGTAAGGTTTGGTTTGGGTAAGGGGATAAAAATAACTTACTATTATTTTATGCCACAATGATCATTGGTGGTTGGGTGAACTATTGGTAGTTTGGCTAACCATCAATATTTGGTTAACCATCGATGGTTGGGGTGATCTTTAGAGGTTGTGTTAATCATCAATAGTTTCCTATGGGTTTTTGAAGGTGATCATAAAATAATTGTAGAATAGGTAGATGGGAAGATAGAGGTTCTATTGAGGATCTGGTGGAGAGAAAATAAGGTGAAAATAAGTCTGATCAAGTCAAGGAAGTTAGAGATCTAAAATGACAATGATAAATTACTAATATACATGTAGCTTTCTAGTTGGTTGATGGTTGAAGGCTAAAACATTTTTTCCAAAGGAATAGTACCTTGTCCTCAAAAGAAAATTTGGTAGAGGTTCAGGTCTCTTTTTTTGATGTTAGGTTGATAGAAGAAGGATAGATTTTAGAGAGATTAAATACTTTTATTCTTGATAACTCTTGTGATTTATCATTTTTCACCTCCCACTTCCCTCATTTTATAGGAAAAGAGAGAGATGGAAGATGGAAGGTTCCCTTGAGGATGAGGTTATTGATCACAATGCTTATAAGTTCATTAACACCACATAAGGAGAATATATTAAATGGTTCCTCATTATCCCATACACAACTATTGATGTGTTAAGAAGTTAAGGAGGTGAATCCCTGACCATCAACAATTAGGCTAAACATCCATAATTAGGTTGACCATCAATGGCCGAGTGTTGAAGGTAAATTGGTTAAGGTGGGGGTTAAAAGGTTTGATTAAATGTTGAGTTAGTAAGTTGATGAGTTAGCTAACTAGGTGGTCAACTAAACTTAGGATCTGTTGAGGGTCTATAAGTGTTCAAGGCATTTTGATGATTAGAACTATAGTGTGTAATTTTTAGTGTCTAAATTTTTCCCCTTTTTATTATGTGACTTTGAATTAACAAGATACTAGACAAAAATAGATTACTAGTCAAAGTTCTATTTGCCTTGAGTATAAGAGGAGGTGTTCCCCCTCAAACTAATATTTGATGAGGTGAAACCAAAATCAAGTCAAGGTTTAATAAGTGGTGTATGGTGAGTTATTAGATGGTGAAAAAAGTGTGGTTGGGAATTCAAAACACAAACAATGTGCATAAAATGCAACTAAGCTCGATAGTCAAGACAAAAAATGGTCAGTGTAGTCAAAAATACCAATGTAGGTCATCACAAAACATGCAAATAAATTACGTCAAAATGGACAACATAAAAGTGGACATAGTCAAATGGATGGTTGGAGAAGGGAAATCTCCAATATTTCAATTTCTTGTTTAAGTGATATTAGGTGATCTCTAAAGTTTATCACCTATGTGGGGTGCTTAAAAATTAACAAAGTGGGGGACCCTAACCATCAATGGTCAAGGGTTCTTTGGCTCAAGTGTCATTTGAGACCCTAATCATCAATGGTCATGGGAAAACCCTAATAATCCAAGGCATAAAAAGTAAAAATGGAAAAATCATTTTTACCTTTTAGACAAATTGAGATCTATGATTTATGTTCTAGCATTTTGTGCATTTTAGAATTTTTCTAGTAGTGGACCAAACATGTTATGGTGGAATTTAGTGATTGGTTGAGCTCATGTGTTTAAGGTGATCAAGTGTTGACTATATATAAGGTGGACGAGGATGTAGTTGAGTAGCTGGATACAATAACATCATTAACAATCATGGAATGAGGCAGGTGATGTTTGTAAATTGATAGGTAGATGAATCAATTTGTTAAGTAGTTGTATTGAGTATGTTTGAATTAGTTAGATAGGGTAGGATTGTGTTGATGGACACTACCATCATCATCATCATCATCATCAACAACAACAAACATCATAGGATGATAGTAGACCAAACATACCTAATTTGAGCACCAGTTGATTCCCTTATCTACTACTAAGAGTATTGGTGGAGATGTTGGGGAGGATTGTGTTTGGGTGGGAACCAATGTTGATGGTCTAGATTTATAAGGATCTCTAGGCATTCAAATAACACAAACATTATGGGATCAATTTTGGGTTTGTGTTCCATTACTGGGCATATGAGCATATTCAATTATTCAGATCTTTGGGGTTACCATGAGATGGATATGCTTTGATAGATTATAGAGTGGGTTTTTTGAAATGGTGGGAGATTATATTTTAAAAAGTGTTGGTGGTGGTACAAGAGACATTGATTAGTTTTGAGATTCCATAGCAATTCTAGCTATTGGTGACATGGTCTAGAGGCCCTATATAGGCTAGCCTAGGTGGGCCCAATACAGGTATCACACTTTATCACTATAGAGTTAGAGATGGATATATGGGAGCTAGGATGGGGACACTGAGATCATCTCATTTAACTAAGTTTAGAAGTAGTTCAGCCTTGTGAAAAGGATTCCATCGATGTTGTTGAGATATAGGAGGGAGGAGGCTAATTTCTTACTTCTAGAACTATAGCCATAGGACATTATTTTGGATCATGAGGAGCTATTGGATAAAGTAGTGATAAATGATGTAGGTTTGGTGGATGGATATGTAGTGTGGTTCTAGGGTTTATATGTAGTAGTCAATTTTGGATGGGGTGATAGGGGTCGATAACCCATGGATGTGGATCCCACTATGGCACTGGTATAAGGTGGTTGTCAAGATGGGTAAGCATAGGTAGTACTTATAATACCATAGGTCTAGATCACCAAATTATAGGGATAAGTGGCCACTTTATAGGGTTAGATTATCACTTTATAGGGTCAAATGGTGATTTTTATAGGAGAGCAAGATCAGGTGATGATCTCTCTTGGGTTAGTGACTTAGGAGAGATATTCACTAAGGTAGAGGTTAGGAGTGGTAGTAGTAATAGCAACGGCACGTATAGGACCTGATATGATTCTTATGACCTGGTACTTAGCCACCATTGAGGAGTTGAGATATTATGAGGTGATAGTATTGGCATAGTTACCATTGGAGCTTTGATATGGAGATTATAGGGCTAACTTAGTAGGTGGTCTAACTATAGCTACTCCAAGATAGTGGGCCTCTACAGTGGGTCAGGGGGGGCTAGCACTAGATGGTAGTGTATGTGGAGGAGCAAGTGGTAATGGTGCACTAGGGGCCTAATATATGATATTATATGATGTATATGTTTTTGAATTTGATACTGGCCTATGTGTTGATGATGCAAGATGCATATAAGATAAAGATATATACATTATTACATCTATTGTTCTTTGATAGGAATGATGTATACAATTATTATGTTGATGTTATGTATATGATGTATGTTCTTGATTATGTTTTGTGATTATGGTTGATTCATTTATGATGTTGATGTATATATAGATGTGATTTATCATTAATGATGTGGTTTATGTTTATGGTTATTCATGTTCATGTTATGGTTTATAGGCATGCTTTATGAGATGTGGAATTAGTAGTTTAGGCATGTGATGTTTAGAATATGGTTTATGATTATGATGATTATGGTTATATTTGTATTTGGATGTTTTATGGTTATGTTGATGTGGTTTTTATGATTTGATGTTATAATATGAATTGTTGTGATGTTATGGTAAGTGGATAGGATGATACATAGATAGATAGATAATGTTTTGACTATTGATTTTATTTATAGATATGATGATGAATGGTTTAATTAGGGTTTTTTCATGACATGATGTATGTTCATATGATGTTTCAATGATATATGGATGATATTAGAGATGGTGTAGGATGTGATTCATAATGTTTTGATCATAGGTATATATATGTTGTATGTTCATGGATATAGTTCATAATGTTGTGTTTATCATTGATGTTTGTTGTTCATGATAATGGATATGTAATGTGATTATGGTTAAGGATGTGAATAAAATACATAAATTATGTTAGATAATAAACTAAATGTAGAAAAAGGAGATGAGAATCATGAGATGCATGTCTACATGAACCAATAATGAAAGATAAGAAAAGAAACATGATGCCTTTTTATTGGTAAGGATGAAATGAAACCTGAAGTTAGAATGGATTAAGGAAAATAAACCTATCATATTTTTTGCATTAGTATTTTTAGGTTGATAAATAGGTGTCTTAATCGTGATAATGTCAAGTAAGCTCCAAAAATCCCTTGATTAAAAAGATGGTATAAAGGGAAAATAGGTGGTGGGTGAAAGGTAAATGGGTGGATAGGTAAGTTAACCTTATGTGAGTTATTTTTCCCCTTCTATAGGTGACCTAAAAACCAAACTAGATAAGTCTATGTCCTATGCTAGGTGTAGACTGATTGATGCATGAAGTCTACTAGTGCTAGATATGAAAGTTGATTACAACTTTCTTGGACTAATTGATTTTGATATAGGATCATTTATTTATTTATTTTGTTTTGATAGTTTGTGAAGCTGATCAATGTGGGAAAATTCAAATGATAAATTTTGACCTATTTGACTTAGCCATCCTTTAAGGGAGTGGTCTAAGTTTGGGCTTGTATGTTTTATAGCTATCCTTCAAGGGAATAGTCTATCTTTTAAGTAATTTAGAGGATTTTAGAAAGTTTTCCTTTAAGGGAGAAATCTAAAATACTAGAAATATGTGACACATGATTTTTTGGTATCATAAATTGTGGTTGATTTTTTATTTTTAGACATGGATAAGTCTATGTAGGCTTAGAAGTTTACCTTTATGAGGTCAAAAATTTTAGCACAAAGAGGTTAATGGTAGGTAAAAGGAGGGCTTTGATAGGTAATGACAATGAGATTCCATCTCATTAAAGATGAAAATTATCTATGAGAACAATGCCATGGGTAGATCCATGGTACCCATATTTAGGATTAGGCTATAATTGTGATGGTTAATCACATGGTTCTACATTGTAATCAGTTATCCTCAAAGGGAGAGAGATAGGTAGGTGAAGATGAAAATATTATGAATAAAGGGACAAGCTTAAGTTAGACAAAAAAGTGAGTTTTGATTCTTGATTTTAAAAGAAGAAAGGATGCAACTATGAATCATTAAGAGGCTCAGGTTCTAGTTTACCTTCAAGAGAGGACAAATGATAATCTCTTAATCTATACTTATGGGTGATGATGTAGGGGCCAAGCCAATTGAAATCAAATTTGCCTCTTTTGTTTTTATCCATGTTTATTTTACTTAAGGATGAGGTATCTAATATTGAATTCCCATTCAATTAGGTGTTTGTTTTAGGCATGCTTAATTTTTTCTTGGTAGACATAAAGATGGTTGAGCACTAAAAGGCAATGTTTGTCAAGTAGCTCAAATTATGATAGTCATTTTTGATGATAGTCGCTCTCAAAAAAAATGTCTTGAAAATATATATGAAGAGAAGGAGTCTATAATTTGAGAGGCAAAATTACCTCTACTATGAAGACTAGAGAGAAATCGGTAACACCCGTAGAGGTTTGAATGCTAGTGTGATAGGCCCATAAAGATAAAGGAATGTGTAGATGCCAATCCCAACCTAAAGTAATGACTAATTTGGTCAAAATTTTCTTAATAATTTTGTTAGAGGATTCAACCTATCCATTTTATTATTGATGGTAAGGTGAGGAAAAGATTAAATTAATGCTAAATGCATCACAAATACCTTGGGTTTTTTTAATTATTGAAAGACTTACCATTATCAATGATGATCTTATGGGGAACACCAAAATGAAAAATGATATGGTGGTTGATGAAGTCAATAATTTTATTGGCTTTGGTGGATATGAGAGGAATGGCTTCCACCCACTTGGTGAAATATTTAGTTGTATTGATGATATTGTGATGAATGAGGATTGATTTCCCTAATAAGATAAAGGCCCCATTATGAGAATGGCCAAAAGTCTTTAGATACCTAAAGGCCATGGGTAGGTGCATGGTGTAAATTAGTGTGTTGTTAACATTTGACACACTTCTTTACATAATCATAATAGTCTTAGTTAAGGGTGGGATAATAGTAGACAAGGCAAAAGATGCATTTAGTGATAGATAAAACACTAAAATGTCCCCCACATATTCCATCATGTGTTTCTTTGATGGCATGGGAAGCCTCACAATGATGAAGATATCAAATAAGGAGGCTATCAAATCCATGTTTATAAATGATTTACCCTAGTATGGTATAATGAGAGTTACTCTGAATAAAATATCTTCAAGCATTCTGAGAGAGGTTGGGAGGAATGATGCTAAGGTTGAGGTAATCAAATGTTCATTCATACCATATGTCTGATGAAGATACTTCCACATTAAAAATGGTAGGAAGGTTGGAATGGATATAATATGGGGTAATAAAATGGTGGATGGTAAGAAATATTTTATAGTTGGGAGGTTGAGATGGGATTTGGGAAGCAAGGGGAGCCATTGTATTTATAAACTTGTTGGTAGATCACGAATTGACTTGATAAGGTAATGATAAAATGATGATAAGAGTATGTCTATGAGTTGTTTTTAATTTAGTTAAACATCATTTTTACATTGATAAGATCCATTGACCTAGTAGACCACAAGTTGGGAATTGCCAAAGATGTTGATGGTCTTCACTCCCAAGGTTAGAGTGGTTTGGAGACCTATGACTAGGGCTTCATACTCATCCACATTATTGGTGAGTTCAAATTCAAGTTTAAAGGAAAGGTGAAGAGGTTAACCATTAATGGAAATGATAATAACTTTAATACCCCCACCATGTTGGTCTTTAAAGCAATTGAAGGACACGGTCATTTGGTAGGTAGGGTCCTCTTGAGAAAGAGTCATGATGGACTCATCTAGAAATGCAAGAGGGAGAGGTTGGTTATTGATTAGAATAGCATCAACCAATTTCTCAATAATGAATTTCCATTTAATAGAATCTAAAGAAACTTAAGGTAAAACTTATCTAAAAACATGAAGCACTTGGCCAGACATTGGTTTTGGTATGGTTTAGAGTGCATGTATTTGAGTGGATCAGTGTTAGTGATGACATAAGTTTTATGATTAAGAAGGTATTAATAAGGTTTAAAAGTTAAAAAGACAATATATAGGAAAATTTTATTGAGATGAGAATATCGAGTCTCATACTCTAAAAGCATTTAGATTATGTAGTATATATATTACTCTTTATTCTGTTCATCATGGTGAGCGAGCATTGCCCCTAAGGAATGGTCAGTGGCATTAATGTAAAGGTAGAAAGGTTGATCATTTTTAGGTGGAGTAAGAACAAGTGGAGAAAGAAGGTATTTTTTAGTGAATCAAAGGGTTTTTGATAGTCCTTAGTCCACTTAAAGGAGGTGTTTTTCTTAAAGAGATGGTGAAAAGGTTGACATCTATCTAATAATTGAGAGATGAAATGTCAGATTGATTGGAGCTTCCCCTACAAGATACATAGTTATTTAAGGTGGGTTATAGGTGTAATTTCAAGGATTTATTTGAATTTTATAGGGTCTATCTCGATTCTTTGAAGAGAGATAATGAATCCAAGAATCTTTCCTGAAAGGACCCAAAAAACACATTTCTAGGGGTTAAGTCTGACATGGAAATGGATAAGGCATTAAAAAATGATTTTAATAAAATCTAAGTCATCCTTGTGATATTTATATTTACCAAGGATATCATACACATATTCCTATATAATTTTATGGATTAGGTCATGGAAGATATAGGTCATGGAAAATTGGTAGGTTACACTAACATTCTTTAAACTGAAGGGCAAGACTCTGTAGGAGAAAGTTCCCCATGGGGTGATAAAAGATGTCTTATGTTGATCATTGGGAATAATCAAGATCTGATTATATCCTAAGAAACCATCCATGATAGATAATAAATCATGTCTAGCTATAAAATTAACCAATTAGTTGATGTTAAGCAAAGGAAAGTCATCCTTTGGGCAAGTAAGGTTGAGGTCATGAAATTCAATGTAGAGGCAAAGTCCTATTGTGGGTTTGGTAATGGGAATAATGTTAGAAACCCATCGTGGATAATCAATAGGTTGGATGAAGTTCACAAACAAGAGGTGTTGAAGCTCCTCTTTTACAAAGAGGGTGATGTGAAGGTGCATCATCTAAAGTTTTTGTATAACAAGCTTAGCAATGGGATGATTGAAAATGTTATGAAGATTAATAAAAGGTTCAATCCCAAGAATATCTTGATAAGACCAAGCAAATGATATGCTTTGGTCACAAAGGAAGGAAGGGTAATCCTATTTTTCTATGGGATTAAAAGATTGTTTGATCTTGATGATGCAAGGGGTTATCCTGAGTGCCTAAGTTGACATCAACGGTAGATTCATTCAACATGGTTTAGTTCTCAATAGGAAGATATTTATAAATAGAAGAGTCTCCTACACTGAGGTAGGTAATAATGGAATCATCACCTTGATGTTGGATGGTGTTGATGGTAAGTGAATCATTTTCTACCATTTTATGATGGATGAGAGGAAGAGTTTTAGTTTGGATATTTGTTTGATAGGTTAAGGGGCCCAAACTAATAAAAAAACATTAGATGGGATATATCATAGTCATCAAACATTGAGGGAGATGGGGTTGGTGAGGATGGCACATCTTTGTAGATGGTGGTGATGGGTTTAGGTGAGAAGGGTTCTTCTAGTGGTATGAACCCAAGGCTAAATAACTCATGAGGTTTTTGGGTTTTAATTATGGGTAACTCATGAGGTACCTATAAATAAAGTTCAAGGCCAAACCCCTTCCAAGTACACCAATATAGTTAAGATTTGGAAAATGTGGGTTTGTTGAGATATGAAAAGTTGAAGGTGAATGGTCAAATATGAGGGTAAGCAATGATAACAAGAAGTGGATGGTTGAGTCCCCCATATATGAAATTGGTTTGATGATTAGGTGGCCTAAAAGGGATGGTTGGATGTTAGGGTCATAACTATGATCATGGGTGAAGTTCCCTACTCTTGAGGAGAAGGGAAAACATCCAAGGCTAAAATAAAGTATTCCTCAAGTGAGAAATGTTAGAATGTTTGTTCCAAGGGATCCTTTATAGGAATCTATGAAGAAGGGATGGATGAGCTTGTCAAATATTCATCAACTATAGGGGTGGAGTTGTTTGTAGTTGGTGGTGAGGTGGATGGTCAAGTAAGAAGAATGTCATTAAGTTTTTACATCATATTACAAGATGTAAAGGGACTAGGGTCAGCCAGTATGGTGATGACATGACCTTCATGCTAAAATTTTATGTAAAAATATAGAGTAGAAGGGACACAACTCATAGCATGAATCCAAGGGAGTCTAAGAAAAACATTTATTAGAACTCACCCTCTATAAGATAATTTTTTTTTGGAATGGCATGAGGTCCCAAATGAAAATGGACAATAACCATTCCCAAGGTAGGGGCCATGGTGTCATTAAAAGAGCAAAAAAATATTTTAATTTTAGACATTATGTTCTTGGGCAAGTCAAGTTGGTCATATTAATGGGAGGAGATAATGTTGATGTTATCCCCTCCATCAATCATCACCCTTTTAATAGAGGTCTAGTTAATGTATGCCATGATAGAGAGGATATGGTCAGGATCCTTAGGATGTACAAAAGGTATTTATGAATCCTTAAAGGTGACAAGGGTGGAAAGTTGAAGGGTTTTGATAAAGGATACAAGGGGTTGAGGATGTTTATTTTGAACCTCTATAGATTAAATAATCTCTATCAATATTTGATGGTGAGGTGCTGATGTGTTGATTAATTCATACAAGATCATTTTCATCAGAGTTTGGTGAAATTGTTTCAACACTACATGTTGAATGAATTTAGAAGGGTTGGAAGGGGAGGCACCCAAGATAGATACTTTAGGCTTAGGCAATGGTGAAGGTGAAGGCATTTGGGTTCAGTTGGAAGTTTGAGGGGTTGAAGGGTATGTCCATGGTATGGAAACTTTTGCTTTTCCATTATCTTTTTTTTGGGCCTAATATCAGGTAACCATATGAATGGTGTAGATAATAAGAAGTATAGGTTTGATTTTTTACTTTAATTCCTCCTTAGTCTTAGGTGAGAGTGGGGTAGTAGGTAAATGTTAGATGGTTTGAGTTGGTGGTTGGGTTGGTTGAAGGTTCAAAGGAGGTTCATCCTATAATAGATAATCCTCATCCAAAAAGTTATGGATAAGTGTTTAGATAGATTTACAATTGTTTGTATCATGTCCTGGTGTCTTATGGTATAGGTAAATCAAATTATCATTGAACCATGCTAATTTAAGACATGAAGGGTCAAAAGGTTTGATGGTTGGTAGGGTTATAGAATAGGCTTGCAAAAACCTTTATAGAATGGTTGATTAATATTCAACCAAAGGTTTTGAGTGTGTTGGGTTGTTGGATTTATGAGTAGGAACCTTCTTGAGATTAGGATTTACTACAAAAATTGGAGGTAATGGTTTAGTTTTGGTGGGTGGTTTTGGTTGGGATTGTTTGGTTATGGTTTGTTTGTAAGTAAAATATTGAGAGGTAGAGGGTGAAGTTTTAGTGATAGGTGGGAAGGTAGAGGTATCTAATTTAGTTAACAATGATGGGGATTTTTTTGTTTTGGTGGAGGTAGGTATGGGTAGAATAAAAGGAGAAGACTTATTATATGATGAATATGTAATGGAGGTAGTAGATGGATGGATGGGGTCCTAAGATTGAAGGTAAAAGAGGAAGAAGTGGTAGGTCTAGTTATAGATGGTTTGGGTGGTTCCACCTTTTATATATGTTTATTTAAAGTCTTATTTGGTGGAATTGATGGGGTTAAGTCCAAGTTTAAATATGGATGAGCTAAACTAGGGGTAGGAAGTATTCCTAGGTTCTTGATGGGTTTGGTCAAAGAGGTGTAGGGTGATTTAGCAAGTTTAGATTGAGGTGGGTTGGATGGTTATCCTATGGTTTTAGAGGAGGAAGTATCTAAAGATGGGGTTGAGGTAATGATATATTTGAGGGTAAAGTTGAGTGAGGTTAAAGGTTTATGTTTTTTTTGGTAAGGTAGACCAATATGGTGCCAAAAGGTGGCCCCGTCTATATTGGGTTGAGAGGTAAAATCTATATTTTGGACCAATCTAGAAAAAAGTTTATAGATGGGTTTAATTCCTTGGTTATTGTTTCAAATATTAAACCCATAGGTTAAGATGAAGAAATAGCTTCCTCTCCTTTATCTTGGGTGAAAGGTTTGATGGTTGAGTAAGATGGTGTTTCTATGGAAATAATAGAGGAGATGATCTCTTCCTTTTGAGTGGTTTTAAAAAAAGGAGTGGTTGGTTCTATGGTAAGCAAGGAAGGTATGGTTTGTTTAGATGTAAAAAGGGAGGTGGTTACTTCTTTTGTTTATATGTCCAAAGGAAAGAGAAGTGATTCCACCACTTCCATAAGTGGATTAGAGGAATATATGGTTGATTTAATTGTTTCCTCCTTTGGTATTTAAATCAAAGGAGAGGTGTTTGGGTTAATGGTTTTTTTAATTGAAAGAGAGGGGTTTTTTTTCCTCTGTTTGGTTATCCAAAGGAATAGAAGAATATTCCACCACTTCAATAAGTGAGGTGGAAGAAGAGTTAGCTGAGGTAATTATTTCCTCAACAATAGGTTCAATGGTAATAACATTAACTATGTGTACCTCATGAGCATGAGATGATTCTAGGTAAGTGTTGTCATGATTGCTAGAAGGTGCATGGTTAAGAAAAGGTTTTTGGAAGATATCTAATGATTAGTTTGGAGGTACATTGGGATTATATAATGAGAGTTCACCTTTATCAATCATGTTTTGGATAATAGATTTAAAGGTATTGCACCTACTCATATCATGTCTAAAGACATGATGGAAGGCACATAAATCATTTTCATTGTATCATCTAGGTGCAAGATCAGAAGCATGACATTGTTTAAGTGGTTTGATAGGTGGAAGTTGGATGAGGTTAGCTTTAATTAGTTTATCCAAAACCAAAACATATGGGATTATATTGCCTTGGAGTGGTTTATATTTGGTTGTGATTTTGTTGGTTTGATGGGTTGAAAGAACTGAATTGATTTGGTTGGTTGATAATTGGAGGTCAAATAGATTTTAAGACAATTGTGTTTGCAGTTGCCTTTGTCTTGGTGTTGGGATGGATAGATGGATTGGTGGTTCTGGTAGAAGAAGGGTCATTGTATTTAAATCTAGAAAATAAAATTCTCATTTTCAATTTCCCTTCATTAATGGATCTAATTTTAGGTTTGTGTGCCATGGTGAATGCCTAATTAAAGGTTCTAAAAGTCTGAGCCTAAAGAGTTGGGGCAATATGTTTGACACAACCTTGAGAAAAGAGTTTGATTAATTCTAGCTAGGGTAATGACAAATAAATTTGGTTGATGAGACCTCTCCATCTAGCTATGAAATTGGCAATCGATTCATCATCAAATTGCCTAATAGAATAGAGGTTAGTAATGAAAAACTTTTTATATCTATTAATTGAAAAGTGATCTAAAAATATTTGGGATAGTTGAGAAAAGGAGAAGATATAGTGATTAGTGAGATAACTATACCAATCCAAGGTGGTTCTAGATAGGGACATGGGGAAGGTGTGAAGAAGAAGATCATTATAATATGTGATTAAATAGAAAAAATGGCAGAATGCTCTCAAATGTTTTTGGGGTTCCTCCTTACCTTAAAAATTGGAAATTTAGGTAGTTTTCATTAAGGAGGATAGGGGCAGATAGGAATAGATGGATGAATGGGTTCATTGCAGATTTGATCATAAGATATAAGGTTATGAGCTCTAGAAATAGATGATTCAAGATTGGACATTTTATCCATTAACATCTTAACTAAATATATTTGAGGTTGGGGAGCTCCATAGTTGGGTAGTAGGTTTGGTTGAGGTTGAGTGGCTGTAATGTATGGATAAGAGGTGGAAGGTTGAGAAGGTTCCACATACTGGTATGTGATTATAGAAGGTTGGGATGATGCCCCATATTGGTATGTGGGAACAAAAGGTTGGGTAGAAGGTGGTATGTATCCTTGTGGATTAGGAACATATTGGTAGGATATCATGGGTGTTTGTTGATGGATGGATAATGTTTGGTTTGGAGGTATGGTTGAAGTGGTAGGTTGAGGTTGGGTGGTGACTCCAGTGTTAATAAGTGGAAGGGTAGGTGGTATGGAAAGTACCAAATTTTGAAGAAGGGTAGAGATGTGTTAGTTGGTGGTGGTAAGAGGAATGGTGGAAATAAGGGTAGGAGATATCCCCATGGTACATGGGGTATAGGTAATAAGAGGTAAGGTTTCCCTTACATTAGAAGTGGGGTTTGGTTATAAGTTGGAATGTTGGATTGGGTTTTAGTGGTGTTAGTGGATGGGATATTGGTAGAAGAAGAGGCTTAGGTAATCACAGGTTGGTTGGAGGTAGCACCAACCATAAGAGGAGGAGGCATACCAAAGGGTGGATCCTTGGGAGGAACCAAAGTAGTAGGGGTACAGTGAGATAAGGTGTTAAGGTAATGTCAAAGGGATATGGGGCTATTATCAAGGAATGTGGGAAAATCCACATCATCCTCAATAACTATCCATGACATGGTAGGAGGGGGAGAATGAGGATAAGAAGCCTCATCATCTAAAGTATACTTCATAGAGGAGGAGGATGAGGAAGGTGGTCCTTGGTTGGTTTGATTTCTTCACTACTATCTAGTAAAGACCATGTGAGAAAATAAGAAATTAATGATGAGAACTCAGACCTCAAACAAAAATAATTTAAAGGAAAAGAATTCAAGGCAATCCAAAAATACACTAATAGTGTGTTTAAACTTAGGATTATTTTTAGATCACTTTTGGCTTATGCCTTAAAAAGTGTGAAGAAGAAATTTGGCTTGTAGATTAGGTACTAAAGAATAAATCTAAGTTTGGTTTTAGGTTGTGTTTAGGTGCTAAAGAGATAAATATGTATTGATCTTCAATACATGGCTTGGTATTGGGGCATACCCCCTCACTTCACACACTAAAGTGATAAGGGTATTGTTGATGATTTAAAATTGTGCTTTGTAATAAACACAAACAATGGGAAGTTTTAGGATGTGGGACTTGCGACTTGAAACAACCTTCAGATTTTAGAGAAGCTGGTTCTTATTTATATCAAGTAAATACTGGGAAAAGGGATAGGAATTTTAATCAGAAACACAAATGTAAGAAAGAAAATCTAATCTATGGCAATGCACCTGAATGTAATTTGACCTTAATCCTGAGCATAGTGAGACTATATGTAATATTCATTCACATTTAAGAGAAAACAAGGGCATGATCAATGTAAAAGATGGAAACAATAGAAATAGAGGCTCACAACATAGACTACTTTTGCAGTGATACAAAAAATGTCAACAAAGGCATAGCGTTCAATCTTCTTATTTGAATTTTTTAGTCATATAAGAGGCACAAAAACATGCACAATTACATAAACCTTCCAACTCAATAAAATGAGACAAAAGCAAATGACATTACTAATCACAGCTCTAGAAAGTCTACAGCCTAGACTACTTTTGTAAATGACACAGAAAATACCAACAAAGGCATAAGATTCAATATTCTCATTAATTTTCCAGTCACATAAGAGTCATAGAAACATGCACAGTTACATAAACCTTCCAAATTAAGAAGATAGAACAAAAGAAAATGATATTACTTAGTCACAGCTCTAGAAAGTCTAAACTTGTTACAATAATTCTCTCTCAAAATTCTCTTTGGTCTCTAATCCTCTCCCTTCTAGTGATCTCTGAACCCTTATCTATATCCTTGGATTCACTCCAGATTGTTTTCTTGTTCCTAATCTAATGGCCCAACTGAAATCTAACCGAACTGGCAGTGTCTAATAGAAGATATTTTATAGATTCTGAAGCACTTTGTCTTCTGGTAGTTCATTGGCTGAAATAGATTGCAGGACGCTCCCTTCTCTTGAATGCTAGATAAAACTTAGCCAATTTTTTGAAAATATTCCTATTACTTACGAGACACTAGAAAATGACACTTGTCATGTTCCACAACACCTATTGAAGACACGTAGCACTTTCTACATAACTTATACTCTTTTGTGTCTTTGCTCAGGAATGTTCTGCCTTTGACACTTATCTCTATCCACTTCGTCAAAACTTCAACAGCTTAAAATAAAATAAGACCCACAACATTTATTACCTGAGTAACTTTAAAAGGGATAGAGGAATAAGTGTCAATCTCTGCCACTTCATTAAAGGACACATGGAAATCTCTACCTTACTTATCTGGGGTTACGTGGCAGTCTTCACTTCTTTTAGCTACCTTTTTAGAAACCTACAAAAGATAACACATGGCAGTCTCCACTTTAATCTATTTATACCATAGAAACAAATGGGTCTCATTTCATATTTACATAGATAGCGACACCTAGTGGCTTCTACTTGCTTCAAAAATAACACTCAAGACCCATCACATTCTTTGTTATATCAGTGAAGCAAAATAAAGATAATTCAGATTGTGGCACGTGGTGGCTTTTGCTCTCTTTTGCTAGGGTACGTGGCATCTTCTATCACTTTTAGAAAAGCAAAATTGAGACCTTCTATGACTGCCACTTGGCACATTCTGATTGATCTTGATACTTAGCTTGTTAAAACCTTTTGTTAAAAATAGATGAAATGCAGGTGCCGATATGATACCGTGGATGTTGACACTTGGCACATTCTATTGAATCTCTATGAGATATGTGGCACATTCCAAAAAACTCATATAAAATATGAAATATGCCTCGAACGACGACACTTGGTAGCTTCCACTTGATTTTAACACTTAGAGAAAAATGAATCAAAAGGAAAAAAGAGCCTGCGCTCTATTTTCAAAACTTCACCATCTCAAACCAGATTATGTGGGAACAAAACTTTGCAGTGTGTAACTAAAAATCATAATGAAACATAAATTATTTTCTCTACAATTATTGGTAACCCTAAGTACTTTTGAGCCTGCTTAAAAAGAAACCACAACTCCTGCATGATCCAAAATTGCTAAAAAACATAGTGTTAACTAAAATGTTTCAAATAAATTCCATTTACAGGAATCTCTTTAGGTTCACCTTCCATTGTTTCTAGTTCAAATTAATTTTGCTATTTACACGTCCAAATTTTATAAGGGTCAATCCATAATGCTTCAAACTTAGTGTGTTGACCTGGTTTAGTGGCTCTTACATCCCATTTCAAAATAATTGAGCTTGTCTTGAAATGGGGATTTGAAGTCCTTTTATCAAAATAGTCTTTAACTATTTTCTAATGCTTTATCAATGAATCATGTGCTGCATTTCTCTTTTCTTAAACTTCTAGAATTTCTGCTAATCTGACCTGTAGGGGGCCATTTTCTTCAATTTCAATTTGTTTGATCAGCTGGAGAGCAGGAATCTCCAAGCATAGGGGAATTATAGTAGGTTTCCCATAGACCAATTCATATGGGGATATTTTGATCACTTGTTTAGGTGTAATTATATCAGCCCATAGTGCTAAATTAAGCACTTTATGCCATTCCTTGTGATGATCAGCCCCTATTCTTTTGATGAGTCTAATCAGGTTCTTATTAGTTGATTCTACCAAACCATTACCTTGAGGTTAATAATTAGAAGAAGTTTTTAGATATATTCCATGCTTTAATGCAAAGTCAGATACTTTAGACCCTAAAAATTCTTTAGCATTATCTAAAATTATGGTGTGAGGAGCCCCAAAATGAGTAGTGATACTCCTTAGAAAATCTAGGATCACATTTTCTATGGCTTCCTTGAGTGGCACTACCTCGGTCCATCTGGTGAAATAATCTATGGCTATTAAGATCCATTTGTGACCCATAATAGATACTAGATTTATCATTCTAATGAAGTCAAGACTCCATTGAGCAAAAGGTTCATCCATAGTTATAGGACTAAGAGGCATTACTACATTCCTTCTCATTCCCACATAATATTGACAAGATTGACATTTTTTAACCAATTGATAACAATTTGTAAATAAAGTAGGCCAGAAATAACCTGATTCACTTATCTTTATAGCTATGGTTTTTGTAAAAAAATGTCCACCTGATAATCCATGATGCATTTCATGTAGTATTTTCTTAGCCTCATCCTTTTTTACACATCTTAACAATTTGTCATCAGAATTTATTTTGAAAAGAACCTATTTAATTAAAATAAAATGAATTCCTTGCATCATATAGTATATTCTCTTATTTTGAAGGGGTTCTCTTGGGTAAATCCCATTTTTCATAAAATGAATTCTATTTATAACCCAGGATTCCTGATCAACTTCTTGTATTCTCAATACAATTTCTTCTTCTGTTCCTGAATTTGTCTCTTCAGGTATCATTTTTTCAAGTTCTTGAGTCATATATTGACACAAACCCCTACCTCTAACTAATTTAGTGGGTTTGACTTCTACATCATATTCAAGGATCTTATTTAGATAGTTTTCTCTTTTTTTAGTAATTTCACCCTCCATGATGTATTCTCTGACACTTGGATGTGCTATAAGTATCAGAATTTTACTTCCTAATACTATATGCCTAAAATTTTTAAGAGCTTTTACCATAGCATATGCTTATTTTTCCACAAAGTTATATCTAGTTTCATATTCTCTAAGAGTCCTCGAGAAAAATGCTATTGGATGTTCTCCCTCCTACTTATCATCCTTGTGTGTTAGAACAACAACAATACTGAGCTCTCCTCCATATACATACATTACATAAGGCTTAGAAAAATCTAGATTTCAAAATATTAGAGCTATTGAAATAGCTTTCTTAACCTCTTCAAAGGCTTTTCGTCCTTTCATAGTCGACTTGAAAATTAGGTCTTTTTTCAGCAAAAGTGTCACTAGTCTTACTAAGCCTACAAAGTCAGATATGAATCGACTAATGAAATTAATCTTTCCCAAGAAAGATTGAATTGTTTTTTATTGACTGGAAGAGGTAAATTCATTATAGCTACCACTCTTTCTGGGTCTATGGAAACTCCTTCTTTAGATACTATATGTCCCAATAATTTGCCTTGAGGGACAACAAAGATACATTTCTTAGGATTCAAGGATATTCCAAATTCTTGACATTTTTTAAACACAACTTCTAAATGATCAGCAACATTCTTTGAAAAAATTGTAAGATCATCAAGATAAATCAAGATGATTTTATTTATCTGTTCCCTAAATGCAACATCCATAGCTCTCTAAAAATTGGCTCCAGCATTTGATAGGCCAAATGGCATCTTAGCATATGCAAATGTTTCTCATTTTGTAGTAAAAGGAGTCTTGTATTGGTCTTCTTTAGCCAACCAAATCTGATTATATCCAGAGAAACCATCTAGCAAATAAAATCTCTCTAATCCAACCACAGTTTGTAGAATTTGTTCCATGGAGGGCAAGGGATAGTGATCCTTCAAAGATGCTTTGTTTAGATCTCTAAAATCTACACAAAGTCTTATATCACCATTCTTTTTCCTAACTGGTACCAGATTTGATACCCAGGTTGAGTGTTTGATTAGAAAAATTATTTTAGAATCTAAAAGTTTTTGCAACTTGTTTATCATTAGAGGCTCAATTCTTGGATTCGCTGGCCTCTATTTTTATCTGACAGGTTTAGATCCTTCAGTCAGTTCTATTGTGTGCTGAATGATGTCTCTATTACATCCATGAAGGTCTTCATAGATCTAGGGTATGACTCTATCATATTTTTTGCATAATTTAATTAGCCTTTCCTTTTCTTCTTGAGTTGCAGAATTTCCAACTTTTAATTTTTTCCCTTCACTCACTTCTATTTCAGAATAATCTGCTTTGTTTACTTGGAACCTTTTCTTCTCCAGGATTACATCTTCTGGATAAAAAAGGCTTTCTAAAGTGATTAAACATTTGGGAAGTTTTTATTCTTTAACTGCATAATTTGATCCTCATATGCCTCTTCAATCTTTGGTTGTAATTGATCAGCAAATTCCCCTAATTGCTACAAGAATGAGAGTACTTGAGAATCATTCTCAAATACTTGCCAATTCTCATCATTATCAGGAATAGCTGGCCTTACTATAACCTTTACTGACTCATTATTAACTAATAGGCCAGTTGCTAGATCAAACTATGAACCAATCTGTGCCATCCTATCATCTTCAGAATTTTGAATCCTGAGAACTACTTCAATATTAAAAGCTTCAAAATCTTCTATTAAGTCCCAAATTCTATGCTTATAAGATTTTATTCTGACATTCTTTGTTATTGCCTTTTATCTAATTTGCTTTACTACTAATTTTGAATCTCCTTTTGCTATTAAATTATTTATTCCCTTTTTCTTGGCTAACAGGAGCCCATGTACTAAAGATTCATACTCCGCATCATTATTAGTACAAGCAAATTGAAAATGGATATCCCTTAAAAAAATTTCACCATTTTGAGTAGTAAGACAAATTCCTGCTCTAGCACCATTTTTACTTCTAGCCCCATCAAAATTTAAAGTCCAGATTTTTGAGTCTTTTTCGGATCCTTGAGTAGTTGGTGTCTCTTCCCTTGAAAATTTTGAGATTTCATGGTCCTCATCAAAAATAACATAAGTGCCCAAACCAATAGAGTTATAATTTTCATATGGGTCACTATGTGTCATAGCTAACAATTGTTTATTTTCTTTTTCCTGATTATGCTTAGTCCAATCACCTATCTTAGTAAAATGGAAGGAATCCAATTTGGATTGGCTTACCTCTGATGTATTGTTCACTAAGGCTATTGTCTATAGATGAACTATGTTTTTGAGCTTTTTTTTATCAGTAGGTCCTTCAGTATATTTGGGCATTGCTTGATTTTGAAGAGCCTCTTATAATAGTGTCCTTTGTTCAGGAATAGCTAACATGTCCCAAATTGATACTTGTGTTGGGGTCATCTTCAGTAGATCCACCACATTCATTGGTCCAAAAGTTTGAATTCTTGGAAGATTAGGATATCTTATCTTTCTTTGAACTTGTTCAAGAACTTCTTGATTCTACACTGGCTAAAGCCTTTCTTGTCTAACAGCTATGTGTTGATGACTTTGAAATGAAGGATTCTCTGTAACTTCAATGTTTATAACTTTAGGTTGTTGAAGAATTCTTCTCTTTGATCTAGTATATTAGTCTGATTACACCACTGGTTTCTTGGAAACAGAAGCTTCATTCTAAAATACTGATTCTTCATCTTTAACCCATGAGAAAAAGCATATTATCGAGCTATTTCTTCCTCTTGTTGCAAGGACATCTCTTGCATCTGAGCCACTAGGACTGAATTCTAAATACCAGAAGACTGGAAGGCTTGATTATCACTGGAACTTGCAAACTGACCATATATTCTTCTTTGCTCTACCACCTTTTGTTATAGATTACCCATAGGATAATTTCTAGGTGTATGAGCATTATTTCAAGGGAAACACCAAGCATTAGTATTATCCACATAGTTATTTTTCCCTAGAAAAATCTCCTTATTTGAATTAGGAGGAATAGTCTATGAGGGCATGGGGATTGCAACCAATAGGTTTACTAGCTAATGGTTAGTTTGTCTTGGAGGACCTTGATATTGGTTTGGCTGAGATGAAAATATGTTTCCTTGATAGCCTTGATATGGAGGCCTAGGGAAAGTATTCTATTGTCTTTTTATATTGATCAGCTCATTAGAGAATGTCCTTAGGATATTCTTGATATCATCCAACTCAGATGACTAAGTGGGGACAATTTATTTAGCAGATGGTTGAGGATAGGTGTACATAGACACAGGTGGGGCTTCTTAAGGTAATGGTAAGGAAATTTCTAGGAACATGGGCATGGGAGGCCTTCAGGGTAACTTTCTAGCATCTATCAAATTATTCTCAGCTCTAACTGCATAATCATAAGCCTCAGGGAAAGTGTGTCCTCTAAGTGACTAAGTCATAATAGATATATCTAAATTCAAAGCCTGAAGATAAAATACTATAGCCATACCTAGTAATGGTCTAGCTATAGTAGGGATTCTTTCCCAAGTCTTTTGAAATCTGGAATTGAAGTTACTCATGGCTTCTTGTGGTGCCCTTTGAATGGTAATTAATTACTGTAACAAAGAAGACTTATCACCTTTCTCTTCAAATATTTTAAAGAAAATATCTTTGAGCTGATCCCATGTAGATATGGTATTTGGGGTCAAAGACCGATACCATTCTAGAGCCTTTCCTTTAAAAGAAGCTGCTAATAATCTTATGGCCACATTTTGTTGTGTGAAAAAATGTATAACACAGATATCTGATACATCTTGAAGATGTTCTTCAAGTTTTTTAAAGTCTTGCCCACTGAATTTGGGCAGAGCTTTTAGGGCATTCACTAGGATAGGGTCCCAAGTGGCTAGTGGTATTGGGAGAACTAATAGACTACCAGTGTTCCAGCTTACATAATTTCTTGGGAATATAGGGGCTCCCATATTTGCTCTTGGTATTGGTACAAACTGGTTGACTCTTCTTCTTGAACTAGTTACCAAAGGTGGAAAAAGAATACCTAGATTTGTAGCAGATTGTGATCTGGTTACTGGTCCACAGCTATGACTCCTCATAGCTCTTTGGTTCATCTGATCTTGAAAGAAACTTTAAGATTGGTCCCATCGGGCATGTCAAAAACTATTGATGATTTAAAATTGTGCTTTTTAATAAACACCAACAATGGGAAGTTTCAAGATGTGGGACTTGCGACTTGAAACAACCTCCAGATTTTAGAAAAGTTGGTTCTTCTTTATATCAAGTAAATACTGGGAAAAGGGATAGGAATTTTAATCAAAAACACAAATGCAAGAAAGAAAATCTAATCTATGGTGATACACATGAATGTAATTTGACATTAATCTTGAGCATAGTGAGACTATATGTAAGATTCATTTACATTTAAGAGCAAACAAGTGCATGATCAATGTAAAAGATGGAAATAATAGAAACATAGGCTCACAACATAGACTACTTTTGCAGTGATATAGAAAATTTCAACAAAGGCATAGGGTTCAATATTCTTATTTGAATTTTTTAGTCATATAAGAGGCATAAAAACATGCATAGTTACATAAACCTTCCAACTCAAGAAAATGAGACAAAAGCAAATGACATTCCTAATCACAACTCTAGAAAGTCTACAGCCTAGACTACTTTTGCAAATGACACAGAAAATACCAACAAAGGCATAAGATTCAATATTCTCATTAATTTTCCAGTCACATAAGAGTCATAGAAACATGCACAGTTACATAAACCTTCCAACTTAAGAAGATAGAACAAAAGCAAATGATATTACTTAGTCACAGCTCTAGAAAGTCTAAACTTGTTACAATAATTCTCTCTCAAAATTCTCTTTGGTCTCTAATCCTCTCCCTTCTAGTGATCTCTAAACCCTTATTTATAGCCTTGGATTCACTCTAGATTGTTTTCTTGTTCCTAATCTAATGGCCCAACTGAAATCTAACCGAACTAGCAGTGTCTAATAGAAGATATTTTATAGATTCTGAAGCACTTTGTCTTATGGTAGTTCATTGGCTGAAATAGATTACATGGCGCTCCCTTCTCTTGAACACTAGATAACACTTAGCCAATTTTTTAAAAATCTTCCTATTACTTATGAGACACTAGAAAATGACACTTGGCATGTTCCACAACACCTATTGAAGACACGTGACACTTTTCACAGAACTTATACTCTTTTATGTCTTTGCTCAAGAATGTTTTGCCTTTAACACTTGTCGCTATCCATTTCATCAAAACTTCAACAACTTAAAATAAAATAAGACCCATAACATTTCTTACCCAAGTAACTTTAAAAGGGACATAGAAACAAGTGTCAATATCTGCTACTTCATTAAAGGACACATGGCAATCTCCACCTTACTTATCTAGGGTTACGTGGTAGTCTCCGCTTCTTTTAGCTACCTTTTTAGAAACCTATGGAAGATAACATGTGGTGGTATCCGCTTTACTCTATTTATACCATAGAAACAAATGGATCTCATTTCATATTTACAAAGACAATGACACTTGGTGGCTTTCTCTTGCTTCAAAAATAACACTCAAGACCCACCATGTTCTTTGATATATCAGTGAAGCACAATGAAGATAATTTGGATCATGGCTTGCGGTGGCTTCCACTATCTTTTGCTAGGGTATGTGGCATCATTCATCACTTTTAGAAAATCAAAATTGAGGCCTTTTATGACTGCCACTTGGTGCTTTCCACTTGATCTTGATACTTAGCTTATTAAAACCTTTTGTTGAAAAGAGATGAAACATGGGTGTCGATATGAAACCGTGGATATTGACACTTGATGCATTCCACTGAATCACTATGAGATATGTGGCACATTCTGACCAACTCATAGAAAATATGAAAGATGCCTTGGACGATGACACTTGGCAACTTTTGCTTGATTTCAACACTTAGAGAAAAATGAATTAAAAGGAAAAAAGAGCCCGCACTCTAGTTTCAAAACTTCACAATTTTGAACCAAATTATGCGGGAACAAAACTTTGTAGCACACAACTAAAACTCAGAATGAAACATAGAGTATTTTTTAGTCTACAGGTATTAGGTTCTTATCCAAGATATACCAAATTTCAAAGTTTATACTCAACCAGGGAGCTGAGTTGGTTCTCTCCTGGGGAATGACCTCCAAGTACAATTGCCAAGAAATGGTAAGGTTGTTTACTAGGTGATGAAATCCTAGTAGGGCCTTATCTCAAGTATGTTTTGATGTGTTGATTGATTATGTGGTTTAGATAAGTGTGTGATAAAAAGAGTGAAAACTATGATTAATTACTTTTCTTTTAAGTTACTAGATAAACTAAAGCAAGCAAGCAATCAATGTAATGCAATGGTTTTATTTTATGTCAAAATAAATTTTATATTTCATTTAACGAACATAGAATAAAGGAATAAATAAGGGGAACCTAGATGATGCTAGGGTCCCACTAGGCATGCAAAAATGTTTCTCTTAATTTTTGTTCATTTATTAATTTTGGAAGAAGATAAAAAACTAGTAATAAGGGTGTGGTAGAAATACCTAGTTGGTGATTCACTCGTAATCCAGATGATGATGGATGAATTTTCTTTGGCTAGGAAGGAATAAGTGATAAATAATAACACACTAAAAAAGGGGTTATTATTAAGATAGTCAACTGGACTACCTAGCATGTGCTAGATCCCAGAAGCATACGGTTTCTAGGAGGTTTTCAATCCACTGTTAATAATAATCAGGTTGGAAATGATAAAGTAAAGTACTTGTATAAAGTAAATGAAATGCAATATAATAATAAATTAGAATGATTGTTAAATAAAAATACCAAATCTATAACAATTTGGTTAGTAATTATGCTAAAGTGGGTGAATTTAGGTTCAAAAAGTTAGAAAAGGGTATATGGATAGGTACGAACATAAAAAGTTATGTTTGGTTAGGGCAAGGGTCTAAAAACAAATTGCTATTATTTTCTACCATAGTGACCATCAGTAGTTGGGTGAACTATTAGTGGTTGGGTAACCATTGGTATTTGGGGGTGACCATTAGTAGTTGTGATAATCATCAGTGGTTGCTTACGGTTTTTTGAAGGTGATTAAAAAATAATTAAAAAATATGTAGATGGGTAGACAAAGGTTATATTTAGGATTTAATGGAGAGGAAATAAGGTATAGATAGGTCTAATTAGGTCAAGGAGGTTAGAGATCCAAAATAAGAATTCTAAAGTAATGATATACCTATAGCTTTCTAGTTGGTTGATGGTTAAAGGCTAAAATAATTTTGCCAAAGTAACAATACTTTGGCCTCAAAATTAAATTTAGTAGAGATTCAGGTCTCTTTTGCTGATGTTGAGTTGCTAGAAGAAGGTTGGATGTTGGAGAGATTTAATACATGTATGCCTAATAACTCTTGTGATTGATCATTTTTCACTTCCCACTCCCCTCCTTTTATAGGAAAATAGAGATGGAGGATGGAAGGTTCCCTAGAGGGTGAGGTTGTTAATCATGATGTTTGGAAGTTCATTAGCACCACATAAGGTGAATATATTAAATGGTGACTTTTTATCTCATACATAGTTGTTGATGTGTTAAGAATTTGAGGAGGTGATGACCTAACCTTCAATGGTTAGGCTAACAATTTATGGTTGGACTGACCATCTATGGTCAAGTGCCAAAGGTAAATTGGTCAAGGTGGGGGTTAAAATGTTTGGTTAAATGTTGAGTTAGTAAGTTGATGAGTTAGTTAACTAGGTGGTCAACTAAACTCAAGGTCCCCTGAGGGTCTATAAGGGTTCAAGGCATTTGGACAACTAGAACTATAGTGTGTAGTTTTCTAGTGTCTATAGTGCACACACTAGAGGAAGATACTTGTGAATGGTTGAATTCCCTTCCCCATGGATGTATTGATTCAAGGGAAGAGATGAATAATGTTTTTAGAATTAAATATGGTGATAGAATTGATCTAATGTTTCTTTTGGTGGAATTTGAGAAAATAAAAAGTAATTATAATGAGTGTGTGTAGGACTTCAATACATGATTCAACAAGGTTATTTTATGGCCACCCAAAAACATCAAGCCTAGCGATACATCATACTTGATAAAGTATTGTGATGCCTCTGAAAAGAAGGTTGTGTATTACTTAAGTAATAAGGCCTCCACTAACCTATTATTGACATTCAATATGGCCATCTAAATTGATAACAACATAAAGGTTGTGGTAAATCCCATGAATAAATGAGCCAATGTAATATTGGTTAATTTGTAAAAGGTATTCCACAAAAACTACCAAATTTGAGGAGACTTAAGATTTTGGCCTCTATTATCAAAGAAATGTCATACAGGTTAGCTAGAGCTAAGAAAGGGATACCTCACATGTCTACCAATCAATAAAGGTATCCAAATCTAAATCAAGCATAAGGAAGGCATGCTTTCCACCATCATGATAATGATAAAGGGAAGAGGCTTACATGTGAAGAAAGAACAGATAGAAATTAGAACAAAGGGGCTAAAAAAGAAATGCTTGATCCTTTAAATTCTAATGTGAATGTTATAGATTGTGACATTGATATTGATTGGTGTGATAAGTTCTTCCTTCCACATCCCCCATGTGATAAAAATAATATTATTGATGAATATGTGGGTGAACTTGAGTCTACATCATATGATGATGATATCTTGATGTTCAATTCTCAAAGCTCCAAAAGCGAATTGACTGCCTCCATAGAATTTCTAAGTGTTATTATTGTTGATTAATTTTGGAGTGTGGTTGAAAACGCAAGTGTCCCAACTCCAAATTTTTTTTATGACATTAATATGGCATAAGAATATGAATTACCAATTCATGATTTTGATTCCTTACACTCCATGATGACTAAGAAATATGATGGGGGGATTCCATCAATTGAGAATAGGAAGCTTCTAATAAATATATCAATTTCCCAAGAGTAATATCACTTGAGAAGAAAATATCAAGTTGATGCTACTTAAGACATGGCCCCTAAAAACCCAAAATTAGCGGATGCTAATAAAACTACAATAGTCCCTAAAGTTTCTAGACTAGTTCCCATTTCCCAATTTGATAAGCCTAGAGGTGCTTCATCCAAGAATAGAGTACCCATATTGTCTAGTATCCCTAAGGTTGCTAATGAGGTTAAATAAAATTTGCCTTTAAAGCTGTTGTCCATACTAACCTACTCTACTTAAGACCTTAAGTGATTGTATTCCAATTAAAGGTATTGTTACCCTTACACCAAATACTCCTCTTCCATAGTATAACATATGTGATATGGCCCAAGTGTTGAGCCAAATGAAAATCACCATGCTACTTGTTGAACATAGGAAGAGAGCATTTGAGTACTTGGAATTTGGTGAGAAGTCAATTGTGAATGAAATTTAATTACCCCAAACACCCCTAAAAAGTGATAAATAATTAGAAGAATTTGTTGAACCTAATTTGGAGGTCTATTTGGGGATTTCACTTGTATAAAGTCAATTGAATATGGATCTATTTTATACAAATCTCTTGATCAATGGTCTAATCATTCAAAATTACATGTTTTACTCAAGATATTACTAAAACATGATGCCCCTAAGTGTCTTAAATGAGATTTAAGTTAAGATTACATTAGCCTTTGGCAAGTGTTATGCCATGGATTCATGAGAGGTTCCAGTTATTGGACAAGTCAAGGGGTTGGTCATTGTTTTAGGTGTTCATTTTATCTAAATCTATGTTTTGCAAGAATTTTTGGGACCATTGTTGTGTTTGATTTGTCTCTCTTGATAAGGTGGTTGTAGTTGTAAATCCATTACCAAGATTTGAGAGAATGTTTATGTCTCCTTTTTCAAAAGAGCCAACTCACCATATTTGTCCCCTTAGTAATATTTTGAAAAATTGATGTATGTAAGGTTTCTTTTCAAGTTAATGCAAATGCTTATGGTTCTTTGCTATTTCATATTGATGAAGTGTAGTAATATGTTTTATAAGTTCTATTGATTAGATATTTGGGTTTGTGTTCATTAATATTTGTCATTTTAATCATGGATCTAGGTTATAAATCCCTTTCCATAGATTAACTTAGAAGTATGTTGCTGAGTAACTTGTTAAGGCACCCTATGTTTATGGATTTGATAGGAAAGAGTTTTTTTAAAGTTTAGTTTGTGTATGTTCTATTATTTTAATGATCATTTGTTATTTCTCACTATCTTGTATTTGAGTTTTTATACATCTGCACTAAGGAATGATGTCATGTATCTTGCAAACTATCTTACTATTTAAAGGCCACCAACATGACACCTTCATTTTTTGTAATTATATAACTTGTCCTACCCTATAAATAATACACCCTTTACATATTTTAATTATATAACTTATCCTATCTTTCATATTTTAAATGTGTTTGTAGTTTGTTTTTTAAATTCTAGAATTGCAGTCTTTTATACAACCCCTATCATTAAAGATTATATAGAATGAAGATTGTAGTCTCTTTCATATATATATTTATAGTATCTTTTATATGAATTAGATAATTTTTGCATTTTATGTGACAACCCTTCATGGTTGAAGTGTGAAAACATGGTTATGCCCTAGTCATGTTTATTCTTTGTGCCAAAAATCCCTATGGAAATTGAATTGCATAATCTCTCCATGTGAGTAAATTACCCCATAAGTCCTCTCACCTTGGTTCAAGTAGAACCAAAAGTAGTAGGGAGCTAACCATACCCTTTATAAGTACCTCTCAATCATTTTATACATTTAGTCTAATATTGATGCCAAACCCTTCCTCAGATACAATGACACACTAATGGGTTTTTCATCATTGTTTGCCATTTTATTTGAATGTTTGAAAAGCCAAGTGTACAAGGTGTGAAACTAGGAACCAACACTCAATTGATGCCATTTCTAAGGACTAAACTGAAGTCCTAGTCCCTTTTGTTAAAAGGGACTCTTGTAGAGAGATGTAAGTAATTTAAGTTTGAAATTTCTCTACTATTATTTTCTACATTGGACCATCTTAGATTTCAATGCCACATCATTCCACTAGGGATGTGCCAAGAATTAATAGATTAGATAATTTGATATCTGCTAATTTTTTTACAAAGAGATAGAAAATTTTCATGTTTTGAGGTGGTTACAAACATGAGCCTAAAAATTTCATTGTCTTTGTTTTCATACATCATCACTAAATTCAGCAAGATATGGTTTCAGTATATATCACTTAAAGTTTTTAAATGGTTATATTCTATAACTTTACTTCTAGTTGCGAATCTTGAGCATCATCTAGTTTCAAAGAAAGATTAGTGCCCATATTTAATATCTTTATCTTTGAGAGTTCTCTTGCTTGAAAATCTAAAAGGACTGAGGTCATCCTTCAAAGGTGACTCATTTAATAAACTTTTATTTCCCCTAAGTGTTCAGCAAAGAAGTAGACAAGTTTGGAAGCCTATTGAAGAACAAAGTGCAGTTGCTAAATATTGTGTGGGTTGTCAAAATTATATTAATCTTGAGATTCTATTTGTTACAATTATTATTGTTAAATATTATCATAATTATTCTAATCATATCTTTTATAGTGATTTAGAACCACACAACCCCATTTATTACCCAACTCATTCTCAACCCGCTGAATCCTCTCCCATGTTTGATCCACCGAGTCCACCTCATTCACCCCCTCATATCCCTTTACCATTTATTCTTGAACTTTACATTAAACTAATCATGATACATAGGGATCAAGGTGAAAATTATCATCCTACATTTAGAATTCCTATATTTATGACTATAAATTTTGATTACATAGAAGGTTATCCCAATGAAGTCCTGAATAAAGTGAAGAAATGCCTTTCAAAGATTCAAGGGAAAAATGTAGTAAGTGGTGATCAAAACCTAAGGACTTTTAAAAATATTATTTAATATTATGAGATTAATCATGAGGATGTGTGTATTAAACTATTTGTGAACATGCTAGAGGAAGACACTTTTGAATGGTTCAATTCCCTTACCCATGGATGAATTGATCTTTGGGAAGAGATGAAGGATGTTTATAGAATTCAACATGGTGATAAAATTGATCTAAGTTTTATTTTTTTGGAATTTGAGAACATAAAAAATAATCTTAATGTGTGTGTGTAGGACTTCAATACATGGTTCAACAAGGTTATGATGCAGATACCCAAAATAATTAGGCATAGTGATACAACATATTTGATAAAGTACTGCAATGCCTTTGACAAAAAATCTCTGTACTACTTTAGGGATAAGGCCCCCACTAACCTAAAGTTGGAAATCAATATGGCCATATAAATTGAGAACAACATAAAGGATATGGAAAATCCCATGAATAAGTAGGCCAATGTAAAATTGGTCAATCTGGAAAAGACACAATCTACAAAAACTACCAACCTTGAGAAGACTATCAAAACTTTGGCCTCTACTATCAAATAAATGTCATACATATTAGCTACAGATAAGAAAGGGACACATCATGTGTCTACCACTCTAGAAAGGTATTCAAATCCAAATCAAACACAAGGAAGGCCTATTTTCCACCATCAAGATAATGATAAAGGGAAGAGGCTTGCATATGAAGAAATAATAAACATAAATCAAAATAGAGGGGCTCAAAAAGAAGTTCATGATCCTTAAATGCCAAGGTGAATATTGTAGATTATGACATTGATATTGATTGGTGTGACAAGTGCTTCCTTCCACATCCCCCATGTGATAAAACTAAACTTCTTGATGAAGATATGGATGAACTTGAGTTTGCATCATCTGATGATGATATCTTGATGTTTAATTATAAAATCTCCTGAAGCAAATTGACTACCTCTAAAGAATTACTGAATACTATTACTATTGATCAATTTTCGAGTTTAATTGAAAAGGCAAGTGTACCAAATCTTGAATTTTATTGTGACATTAATATGGAAAAATCATATTAATTTCCCATTCATTATTTAAATTTATTACACTATATGATGTTTAAGAAATATTATGGAGGGATTCCATCAGTTGAGTATAGGTAGCTGCTAATTAATGTATTGATTACCCAAGAGGAGTATCACTTGAGATGAAAATATCAAGTTGATACTCCTCAAGACATAGCCCCTATAAACCCAAAATTAGGGGATGTTAATAAGGATGTTAAGAAAACTATAGTAGTCCCTAAGGTTTCCAAACCAGTTATTATTTCCCAATTTGCTAAGCCTAGAGGTGATCTATCCAAGAATAGAGTACCCATATTATTTAGTATCCCTAAGGGTGCTAATGAGGTTAAACAAAATCTTCCCTTTAAAGGCTATTGATAAGAATGTTAATCCATCCTAGGCTACTCCACTTTAGACCTTAAGTGATTGTATTCCAAATAAAGCTATTGTTACCCTTCCACTAAATATTTCTCTTCCTTAGTATGACATATGTGATATGGCCCAAGTGTTGAGCCAACTAAAAACCATTGTACTACTTATTGAATTATTAATAATACCTAAACATAGGAATATAGATTTAAATGAAATTGAGTTACCCCAAACACCCCCAGAAAGTGATGAATAACTATAAGAGGTTGTTAAACCCACCTCAAAGGTCTATTTGGGAACTACAATGGTAGAAATTTAGCTAAATGTGAATCTTACACAACCCTATTAATCAATGGTATGATTATTCATAATTGTATGTTTGACTCAAGATCTTCATGTAATGTGATGCCCCTAGGTGTCATAAATGAAATTGGAGTTAAGATTATGCTAGACTTTGGAAAGTGTTATGCCATGGACTCATAAGAGGTTCTAGTTGTTGGAAAGGTCAAGGGGTTGGTATTCTAGTTGGTATTACATCCAAGAAAGTATTTGAATATAGATGTGGTAATTTTTGACTACCTATCTAAGTGTGGGATGTTGTTGTCATGTAAATGAGATGATAGCAGGGGTGGAAGTGTATAAATGGACCTTTCCTACACCACTATTCCATTAGAGTGTAAAATGGTCAAAATTTATAGAAAGCCAATGATACTAATGAAAAACCCATTATTTTTGATGTTGAAACTGACAAAGAAGTTTCAATTTGTAAGATTTTTTTTTATGGGGCTTACTCCAATCATGGAAATGGAGATGGGGTTATTTTCTATGCCTCCAATGGTAAGTGATTCAAGTTTGCTTTTAAACTATCCTTTGAGTGTAATAACAATGCTACTGAGTATGAGGCACTCTTTTTGGGTCTATATATTGTTTGCAAACATGGAATTGAAAGTCTAATTATAAAGGATGATTATGAGCTAGTGGTTAAGTAAGTCTGCAGTGCTTATGCCACTAAGCATAAAAGTTTAAAATAATATTAGAATGTTGTTTTGGATTTGCTTGAGTTATTTGATGCATTCACCATTTAATATCATGATATAAGTTTCAATTAAGAGGTTGGTAAAATTGTACGATTAGGTGCTTAATTTAATATTGAAAATATGAACCCTCATTATTAGTATTAGGTGGAGGTTCTTGTTAGGCCTTTAATCCTAGACAATGTTCATCATTGGTAGGTGTTTGATGATGATGAGTAAATCAAGAGGTTTCAAAATTGTGAAGCTAAGTTATATGATTAGTTTATAGACTTGGAATCCATGGTTTAGGTTTGTATGGGAAAGAAACCCTATTTGGGTAAGACATTATTCAATTGATGATAAACATGCTCCCTAGAGGACTAGTAAGTTTAGAAGTATCTTTTGATGGAGCTAATAGAATCAAATCAAGAGACTCATTCATCTCAAAAGATGTGACTAAGTACAACTTGGGTTATCATGAGAATCCAATAAAGGTTTAGATTGGTACTCATGTGAGTGCAGCTGAGAAATAAGCTCACATGCAATTCTTAAGAAAGGACCAAGATTGTTTAGCATGGTCTTATTTTATGTTGAAATCATATAGGGAAGACTTATTCTATCACAGCATCCCATTACTTCCTAATAAAAATAGTTTCAAGTAGAAACAAAGATCCATTAACCCCATCTTAGCCACCAAGATGTGGGATGAATTAAGAAAGCTAAGGCATGGTGGTATCATTCAACCCATCAAGTATTCATCATGGGTTACCAATTTAGTCCCTATGTAAAATAATAATGGTAGAATCTACTTGTGTATGGATTTCTAAATTTTGAATAAATCTTATTTAAAATATAATTATCCCCTACCCAATATGTAGAACCTACTACAAAGTGTTATTAGATTAGTGATGTTGTCTATATTAGATGGCTTCTCAAGGTACAACCAGGTTGTGGTGAAGGAATTTGAGATATCTATGATTATGTTCACTATGCCTTGGGGCATGTATGTATATATTAGGATGAATTTCATGTTAATAAATGTTGGTGCAATATTCTAATGATATATGGATGTTGATTTTGTAGGGATAATCAACAAGTTCATAGTTGTGTATCAGGTTGACATTACTATGTACTCCAAGACTAGAGAAGAACATTTAGAGCATTTAGAGAAAGTGTTTATCAAATGTAGGGAGTTTTACATTTCACTTAATCCTAAGAAGTTCCACTTTAGAGTGAAAGAGGACAAGTTTTTGGGACATATAGTGTCCAAGGATGGTGTCATGATTGATCCTAAGAGGGTGTAAGCCATTGATAAAGTGCCTATCTTATAGTTAAAGAAAGGAATGCTATCCTTATTTGGGAAAATTAATTTCATAAGGAGGTTTATGTCCAATTTTGTAGATATCACTCTACCTATTACTTCCATGATGAAGAAGGACCAAATCATCAAGTTAAAGGAAAAGGTTGTGCACGCATTCAATGACATCAATGTTGTTTTAAAATCTACCCCTATTTTGTCAAACCCTGATTACAATAAGCCATTTTAGATATTATCTTTTGGATCATATAATATTGTTGCTACTATATTATTTTAAAATAATGAATATGGTTATGCCCAACCTATAGGTTTCTTTAGTAACTATATGCAAGGTCTTGAGATGAATTAAACCATTATGGAAAAATAAGATTGTCCTCTCTTTAAAGCTATCAAGATGTTTAGGCCTTATATTCTAAGTTCAAATATCATTGATTATATATCACATACCATGGTGAATGACATATTGATTCAGACTGAAGTATCCAGCAATATGTGCAAGTGGGTCAACAAGTTACAAGAGTATGACATGGATATTCAAAACACCAAGTTAGTAAAAGGGATGGGTCTAGCCAATCTTATGGCTAAGACCAATTTGCAATTTGTTGATGTATACATTATTGTTCTTAATTTTGAAGATTCTTTGATTTAATTTAACATGTATCCATCTTATAGAGATATTGTTTACTACTTAAAAAATTTGAGTTATCCCGTTGAATTGGACAAGAATTAAATAATAAATCTCAAGCTTGTTTCCCAAAAATACCTCTTGACTAAAAATGGACTTGCATGGAAGAATCTTGGTGGGGTTTTCTTGATATGTGTGTTGGAAGAACAAACTACTGACCTAATTGAAGACTTTCATTGTGGAGTGTGTGGAGGTCATTTTGTGCCTATGGTTACAACTCATAAAATTCTAAGAGATAGTTATTGATGGCCATCATTATTCAAAGATGTTGTTCAGATAGTTATAAAGTGTGAGAAATGTTAGCACTTTGATGGGAGGATGAAAGCTTTAGGTTCTCTTTCCTTACAACCTATGATGATTGAAGGTCCATTTAAATAATAGGGAATGGATTTCATTGGTTAAATTATTGATTCATCAAGTGATAGACATAGATGGATACTAGTTAAAACTGATTACTTCACAAAATTGGTTGAAGTGGTCCCTACAAGGAAACTTATCTTGCCCCTAAGTGTTCATCAAAGAAGGAGATAAGTTTGGAAGCCCATTGAAAAACAAAGTACAACTAATAAATATTGTGTGTACTATCAAAATACTATTAATATTAAGCTTATATTTTTTGAAATTCTTATTTTTAAGGATTATCATAATTCTTATGATAATAGATCTTCTAGTGATTCAAAACCATAAAACCCCATTTATTACCCAGCTCCTTCTCAACCAGTTGAATCCCCTCCCAAGTTTGATCTACTAAGTCCACCTCATTCACCCCCTTATATCCCTTTGCCATTTTTTTTAACCTCCCATTGAACTAATCATGAGACATAGGGATCAAGGTGAAAATGAGCATCCTATATTTAGAATTCCTAGATTCAAGCCTATACATTTTGATGACATAAAAGGTAATCCTAATAAAGTCTTGAATGGAGTGAGGAAATGCCTTCCAAAGTTTCAAGGGAAAAATAAAGTAAGTGGTGATCATCACCTAGGGTATTTTTAAAATATTATTGAATATTATGAGGTTGAGTATGAGGATGTGTGCATTAAGTTGTTTGTGCACATGGTGGAGGAAGGTGCATGAGAATGGTTCAATTCCCTTCCCCATAGATGTATTGATTCATGGCAAGAAATGAATAACATTTTTAGAATTAGTATATGACATAATTGATCCCAATTTTATTTTGGTTAAGTTTGAAAACATAAATAATAACCCTAATGAGTGTGTGTAGGACTTCAATACAAGCTTCAACAAAACTTTGATGCAGCCACCAGAGAACATTAGGCTTAGTGATACATTTTGCATGATTAATTACTATGATGCCTTTGAAAACAAGGTTGAATACTACTAAGGGATAAGGCACCCACTAACCTATGGTTGGCATTCACTCTGGCCATCCAAATTAAGAATAACATAAATGCTATGGGAAATCTCATGAATAATCATGTTGATACAAAGTTGGTTGATCCAAAGAAGGCACAATTCAAGACATCTAAGCTCGAAGATACTATTAAGACTTTATCTTCCACTATCATAGAGATGTACTACGAGATGGATAGAGATAAGAAGGCATGTACATGATGTTTAAAGTCAAAAAGAGGGTCTAGAAAATAACTACCTAATTTATCACATGTTAATGTAAATGTTGTGAATTATGACATTATTATTGATTGATGTGACAAGTGTTTCCTTCCATATCCCCTATGTGATAGTGTTGAGCTAAGTGATGAGGATGCATATGATATTGAGTTTACATCTGATGGTGATGATGAGATTATGATGTTAAACCATCGAGAATCCCTAGTCATATTTTTTGCCTCCATTTAAATGATGAATGTTACTATTATTGATTAGTTTTGGAGTGCGGTCAAGAAGGTATGTGTCCTAACATATGAATTTTATTTTGATGATAGTATAACACAAGTAAATGAGTTAACCAATAATGATGTGATTGAAGATCCAAAGTGTGCTTTGAAATAAGTGTTATACATGGATGCAATATTGGGTAGATCTATTGGGAGTATATATATTATTGAGCAACTAGTTGTTCTTGATATTGGGTTTGACAATGAATATGTTATTTGGAAGATGTCATTTGATGAGGATGGGGTTTTATTTTATGCCCCTAAGGATACATTTTTTTAGACTTCTTTCAAGAAATAATTTGAGTGCACTAATGACATTTCTAATCCTAGTGCACACTTGCTTGGTACTCACTTAATTGTAGCTAAGAAACAAGTTCATTTACAATTACTAAAGGAGTACCAAAATCTTTTGTTGTGGTCTTACCTAGATTTGATATCATGTAAATAGGATTTGCTTTAATGTGTCATCCTATTACAGGTGAGCATGAGGACCTTCAAGGATGTGCAAAGATTGTTTTACTTCATCTTGGCCACCAAACTACTAGAAAATTTTAAGAGATTAAGGGATGGCAGAATTCTAGACACTGATTAATGCAAAATATCTAAAGAATTTCCTCAATTGAGCATGTAACTATGTACATATTATGTAGTTTTTTTTTTGCTTTGTCCTTTTGTTGTTTTGTTGCCCCTCTACTTCAGGCCTTGTTTTTACAATTCTTTTCTATTCTTTTTGTCATGTGTTTATTTTTAGATCCTCCTGATCTATTTTTATTAGTCTACCAAGTTTTGTTGAGCCTTCATGAGTGTTTGCTAAAATTTCTAAGTGCTAACTCCATGACCCAGTGGATTGTCACCTGGTCTTATGTTCTAGGGTTGTTTACACACCTAAAAGGGGTGTGCATCCTTGAGAAAGAGCCAGTGTTAGTGCCTAAAATTTCACTAAAGTAATTGGGCCCTCCTCAAGTGTAAATTACTAAGTCTAGCCCTAGTAGAGTATATATGCATAAGTCCTTAGCCTAATTTTTGTCTTCAAATGTTCATTGAAAGGTTAAGTTCATGTTAAATTAGATAAGTGTTATTTTGTCTTTACTTAGTGTAAAATAACCCTATTTGTTTTGGAAAAAATGTTCACACAAATATTGCAAAGGCTTACTTCTTTCAGACATTCTTCCCACATAAAAAGTCTGAAGGGCCATATTATTTTGGGCATTTTTCCTACACAAAAAATTAAAAGGGCTCTTTCCTTTAGGAAATTTGTCCACAACTTTTCAAGAATAAGTCTTTAGACTTTTTGGGCAACTTTGGCTTTCCAACATTTTGTCCAAATCATTTCAAGGCTCAGGCCTTCAGACATTTTATCTAAGGGATTTCAAGTTCAATTGTTTGAACATTTTGTCTGAATAATTTGTAGTTTAATCTTTTGGAAAAATTTTCCAAATATTTTCCAGATCAAGCTTTCTAAAATTGGACAATTTGAGATTTTTGTTTAGCATTCTTTTATTTGAGCTTTTTGTTGTTCAGTATTTCTATTACATCTATTTTTTTTGGAGTATTTGTACTTAGAGCTTTTGGTTCAATCCATTATCCTCTACTCACCATTTGACATGAATTCAAAGGAGATAAGGGTCCTAGTAGGTTTCATGTGGTCCAAGAAATTTGAGGTTATGAATAAGTTGGTATAAGCTTTAGAAGATCATCAAAGCTTTCAAGGATTGAGTAAAGTTCATATCATAAGTCTAGATGGATCATGAAATTTTGCATGTCATGTGTAAGAAAATGGGTTAGTTTAGTTGTGTATTTTTATAATTTTATTTAGAAATCACCTTATTCCATAAGAGTTATATGGAAATGATATTATTCATGCCTTAAACATTTTCTACAAATTGCATATCTTGATGAGCTAGTTATCTCAAGACATAATGCTTCAAAATTGAACAAATAGATGAAGATGATCATACAAGCATCAAAATTAAGCCCAGGTAAAAATTTGTCATGGTTTAAATTTTGATAGACACACAAAAATTATTGATAATCATGTGACCATAAATGATGTCTACATGGTCATCAAAATTAAGCTTAGGTGAGAAACTATTGGGGTTAAATTTTTTATGGTTGCATTGACATCTTTGATGATCACATGATCGTCAATGACATTTGTGTAACCATCAAAATTAAGATCAAGTAATAAACCATTAGAGCTAAAATTTTGATGGTTGCATGGACTTCATTGATGGTCCTGTGGACATAATTTTATGGCCATGTAGATTTCAAAATTAATCCATGATAAAAACACTGGGATCTAAATTTTGATGGTTGTGAAAACATTAACATAAGTTAGATATAGATATATGACCTACATTGATCCATGTAGATGAGATCGATGGTGCATGATGATGGTGGACTATTCAATAAATCTCCAAGAAAATCTAATACCATGACATGGTGAGAATGTATTAACATAGCATAGCTGACATTATAGGGTGTTAAAATCCCATAGGGCCACCAAGTAGCATGACCTTAGGGCCAAATATAGCTAGCATCCAATAGTGCTTGGTATTTCAAATTAAGATTGATGGTCAACATTAATCCATGCACATAGATCTAATAGTGTGATCTGAGATGGAATATTTAAAGGGCTCAAGACCAATAAGGAAATGACATGTGTCCTAATATGATAAATTGTCAAATTTTAAGGATTGATGATTAGAATGCCATGGCAGAGCCACATAAGCACCAAGTTAATTTGAAGAGATCTTGTGGACCCAAGGAATGCAAAGGTGTTAATAGATAAACTAAAAGGTAATATAAGTCATGGGACTTGCAATTTGAAGCAAAAAATGTCATTAAAGCTTATTGATAACCTGATTAAAAGCCAAAGAGGCCTTAAATCATTTACAAAAATACTAATTTGTTTTTTTTTGTAGCATAATCAAGTTGAGGATAATTGAGTCAGTGTCTATATAAATAAAATTTGATCTAGAGCTGAGTTATAGTCCACTCATGAGTAGTTTGATAAAATTTGTAGCAAAGGTAGCTTGAAAAAGTGACACATGTCTAGATTGGAGCCAACAAGGACTGAAATAATAGAGGAAGATCTGTGGGCCATTCCAAAAGCATATTTTTCAAATAATGAATACAAATAATTTTATATCTATATCACATATAGAACATTATAATTCCATCATTGCAAGAGTAGGTTGTCCCATGTCATGCATAAAAGGGAAGGGTAGTTATCTAAGAGGTTCCAGTTGTGTAGGCAAGTAGTTAAGAGCTTCTCCAAATGGTTTCACATGAGAACAAATTCTGTTTAGATCCTTAAATGAATATTATATTTCTAGCTCATATGAAAACATTTCCAGTCAAAAGATCATAGAGTTTGTTGCATATATTTATTATTATTTGCAGAGGTAGTTAGAGCAATGACTATTTTATTAAAAATGGATGAGGATCTCAAGCATGAAAATAGATCATATTCTAGCTGGAAGCATATTGGTGGGACTTGAAAGTTTTTTTTGTAATGTTGCAAGTTATGACCCATAGTCCCAGATTTGAAAATGTATGAATAGAAAGCTTGAATTCTATTCAAGAGATTGGTTGGCCATTATGGTGGTCATTATGTTGGTTCTTATTTGGTCTTTGATTTTATAAGTATAGACTCTTATAAATTTTAGAATTATGGCTATGTGTACATTTTATCTCTCTTTTTAAGGTGGTTTTAGTTATACAACCATTAGCAAGATCTGAGAGCACCTCTATATGTCTCCCCTATCCAACATGGATCAAATCCACCATGCTTGTTTGGATGGAAGCATTTTGAAACATTGGTGTATGTAAGAGTTTATTTCAAGTTAATGGAAAATACTTGTGGTTCTTTATTGTATCATATTAATGAAATGCAATAATGTGTTTTACAAGTTTTATTGATTGGATGTTTGGGTCTATGCTAATAGATGGTTATCATTTTAAGAATGTACCTAGGTTATAAATCCCTTTCTATAATTATATTTGGAAATATATTATTTAATACCTTTTAAGGGAACCCTAGGTTCATGAATTTAGTATGAAAAAGTATTTGGGATTTTAGTTTTAGTGTATGTTCTAGGTTTTAGGAATCATTTGGGCATTTGCATTCTATTGGCACCAATGGATGCAAATTTATCCTTATAAATTTCATGGCTTGCATTTTAGTCTTCTTACATCTTTGCAATAAGTGATGTCATGTATGTTAAAAGATTCCTTGCTATTTGAAAAATTACCAGAACACCACCAAACCCTTATTTTTATTATTATCAAATTGTCCTACCTTATCTTACCCTACAAATGATACAATATTTGTTGTATATCATAAGCAGTATTTACCCTGTGTATGCATAAAATAATGCCTATATAAAATGTCTCTACATTTTATGTTTTAAAGCTTAGCATTGCAATTTTCCATTCAGCCCATGTCAAAATTGCTTTAGAATGAATATTTCAATCAATTTCATATCTATCTTTAGTAGCTTGTATCTGGCCTAAAGCATTTGCTCATTCCATGTGTAACCCGTCTTAGGTGGAGTGAGTGATTTCAGTTATGTTATGGTCAAATTTGTGTTCCCTTGTGTCAATAATCCCCATGGAGCCTAAATTATAGTATCTTTCCATTCAAGTAAGTTACCCCATAAGTCCTCTTACCTTGGTTTAAGTAGAGACATAAGTAGTAGGGAGCTAACCATACCCTTTATAGGTACCTCTCAATCATTTTCTCTATTTATTCCATTCTAGATGCCAAAACATCCCCTATATATAATGGCATATCATTAGGGTTCTCATCTTTGTCTTCCATTCTCTTCAAGTGTGCAAGGCCAAGTGATAGTGTACAACTAAAAACCAACACACCATTTATAGATAATAAAAAGTAAACCATATTACAACTTTCATCAAATCAATAGACATTGGGATACCCACTATTATTCACTTAAATATTGTATTGTCTAGTATGTCGATATAAGCATTATAACATTTACACAAGGGGTATCAAGATCTCATTCTACACACACTCTTAGATCACACTCCTCCAAGACTAAGTTATCCTAGGATGTTACTTTTAGGGAACCATTGGTTACTCATTATATGAGCCTTAATGTTTCTAGGGCATATACTTATGAGAGATATCATACACCACTGAGGCAATAAATATGGTATCTATTTCATAGAGATCAACCTACTTATAATAACATGGTACAAAATATAAAGTAATTCAATCACCAATTTTAGGTTAATAATTAATTAATATATTTGGTAGAGATCAAAAATATTAGAGCATATTTCACACATCAATTAAGATATTTTTAAATGATCACATAGATCATAAAATAATTCTATAATCATAGCTAATTAAGAGATTTGTCTAGGATCATAAAGATATGAACATAGTTTGAACACCAATTAAGATATTTGGTAGAGATCATATAGATCAAAGCAAAATTTTAGTATAGTAGTCAATTAGGTTATTTTATACAAAATCTACACATCTACATACCAATAGTTCACCATGAGTAGTATCAATTATAGAGTCTAATTCCATGCCCATAAAACATGAACAATATGTTCAATTATTCACCATACCATCTAGGTTCATATATGTACTAGTTACATGATCCAAAATCATATATACTATGATACTCCTATAAAAACTACACTAATAAATAAAATTCCTAATATAATATACATGTCTATCAGGCATCTATACACATGACACCTTGATAGTGAGTTTCTTATGAGACTCATAAGTCGGTATCTCCTCCTTACTTGTACACAGTTTCATTCATTATTCATCATTATATATAGTTTCATTTTCATGTTGCTTGTACATATATTAAGTCCAACATAATTAAAAATAATATAATATGTCAAAACATAAAAACATTCAAATATTTTCTTAGAAAATATAAAATTTAGATTATATACATTGCCATGTTTGCATTTCTTATTTTCTTCCTAGCACTACATATGTTATATATTATAGTATAGTTGGTTTTTATCATACATACATGATTAAATTTTTATTGTTGAGTTTCTTAGATTACTACAAGTCTCAGGTCCATCACACAGCTCTAGATTTGCTACTATCTACCTAATGGGGGCACATACATAGGTTCTTCATTTGACACATTCACCCATTTGGGGGTATCCTATACACAATTTTATTAGCATGTTAAATATTTATAAACTCTATACCATAGATTTAGCATGGTTACATCTTGATATTGATCATTATATACTACACATTTTTTTCCCCCAAACATTGCTACTTTAGAATCAGTTTATGTACACATTTTCTCTTATATAGACTTGTACCACATGTTTATGTATACTTTCATTTCTAGATTTCATAGTTTAGACTTTATTGTGACTATATGTTTCTTATATTCAAGGGTATTTTCATAATACATTATTTTATATCTCTACAGCACTTCCTTTTATTGTATGTATGATTTGGACATGTTCCCATGTCCTTGTGTGTGCCTTCTTGATTATGTATGTGGACATTTTAGCATGTCCTTGAATGTGTCTCTACACCAAATTATTTTATGTTTTCATATATGGTCATTTAAATATGTCCTTGTATGTCTTGATTTTTGAAATTTAGTGACATGTGACCATGTCCCTTGTATTGTGGCCCCTTGGCCTACTTTGCATGTGTCATGTGTTTTGTGTGTATGATTTCATGTATGTGGCATGGCCATGCCACTTGTCTCTTGCTTCTTGTACACTCTAATTTTATATTATATGAGGGACCTCATCCATCTCCCCTTCCTCCTTGGGTGACTTAATGTACATCATGCCTCATCCCCCTAAGTATTTACTTAGTTTATTTCTTGGATTTATTATTCACACACATTTTTATATCTATCTTAATAGATTTTTGAATGATATATATAACATAAATTTTACATTAAAAACTTATTCTAAAATTATCTTACATTTCAATGTCATGTTTTCACATTATATTGGTTTATTATGAAGATATCATACATGCTTTGGCTAACACATATCATGCAAAAGTTCTTATTTTGAAGACCATTTTTGCATAAGTTCAACAAATCCCATCAAAAGATGGGAAATTGGGTTTTTCATATAGATCATGTTATCTAAATGCACTCTAAGTATAATTTTCATCACATAGTCACAAAATACAAAAATTCATTTTAGGAAAACACAATGAGAAATAGTCACACATAGACCAATTTCAATTACACATAAATTAGTACAATTGGATATTAACACCTAAAATGGGACATTAGTGTCACCAATGCTACTATCTATATATTTAAACACTATCTAATAGCCTCTTTCTTATGAAATTATAGATTGGCTAAAAAATTATAATAAGTACAATTCAGGTTTACATAGGTTTAGTTATAGATTACCATTTTTTGCTCAGTTTACCATAGATTTACACCAATTTGCTCAGATTGGGGGCATCATGAATGCCATAATAATGAA
>JARHVA010008659.1:317500-370000 GCA_037957365.1 Torreya grandis | reverse complement strand
TTTACATAGAGAACACTGGTACCAAAATGAAGACACTAACACCATTAGTGTTACTATCTAGGAAGGGTGTTACTATCTAAGAAGGGCTTTGACACTTGGATCATGTTTATGACACTTGGATCAATTCCTATCTTGGTTTTTATCCTCTATATCCTATATCTCAATCATTTTATAACTAATTACTTATTTTAATTATTTATTTCTATTTTTAGAAAGTTCAAATTAGGTCAATTCTATTATAAATCAGTGGCTATATTTATTATATATTTTATATCCTAATTTACTGTACTCAACCCATTTAACAATCTAGGATGTACACTCCATAAAGCTTAAAAAGTTAAATCACCTACCCACCCCTTTCTTGGTGCACACTTTAAGTTATGAACTTAGTAATATTTATTCTCAACAAATAATTTCAAGAGAAAGAATAAATAAATGATAAATTAAAAAATATTGTGTATACATTTTGTTTTATTGACTTTATTTGGGATTGAAGTCATAACTTTTTATTATTTAAGTGTAAAAGTTAAAAAATATGAATAATATTATAATACTTTTTACTATTTCATACTTTCATACCTAATGATGTCATTTTTATAAGTTGACCATTGGATATCTAAATAATACATCTTAACAATATTGATTAGGGATTTTAGAATTTAATCCCTCTCAACCCCAAAATAATAATCACACATTTAAATAAGGAAATATTGGCTCACTTTTTCTTTCATGATTCATTTTTTCATTATTTTAATTTATTCCACTTTATAGTACACTTGAACAAGTGAACAACATCCATTAATAAGCCTGCCATACATTACACTTTAATGTTAACCCAGCTTGCTAGCATATGTTTTTTAATTAAAATGAGACCCAATGAATAATTAATATGATGAAACTTATGAGTTTTATGAATTAAAATATTTATATTTCAAGTCCCCTAACAAAGTAATATTTTTGTTTGTTAGGTCACAACATGTCAAATTTTGGAAACATAATCATGAGTATTTATGAAATTAGACACTATAGATAATTGCAATAATAAAAAATTAACTTTTTATGAAATAAGATAAGATAGATTGATAAATATTATTTTCTAATATTACCATGCAAAATATTAACCCTTCTCATATTTATAGATTAGATGTATGATTTTGTGAAGATTATCTTACCCTCCTTATTGGGAGTTTTATCAAATCTTAAACAAATATTAGGATTATTTTTTTCTATTTAATAAATCTAATTTTATCTCTTATAATTATTATCTTTTAGACATAAATTTCATGGTAATTTTTAAATTAACTTACTACCATACTATCACCCATAGTCATGATAGAGATACTTTACTTCCACTATAAGAATTTCTCTTTTTTTTGCATTCATAGCTTTCGTTGAGTTTCCATAAATCACCCACTTTTATAAATTATTTTATCTATCTTAAGAACCACCATTGGAAAGGTAAGTAAATTTTTTTCCTTATAATAATGTACATTTCACTCATTTTACTATTATCTCAATGTTTATTATCTTTCAAAGAAATATTAATTATTTAGAATGTGAAATTGATATTTTTTAATTTTAAATCTTTATAAATTTGAATGATAATATTTTTATATATTATTATATTAATTTTACACTAATAATATTTTTTAAAATTAAATTATATTATTAAATATATATAATAATTATATAAATATGATTATAACTGGATAAATATAGTAACTTACTATTTATTTAAATCATTAAAGAGGAATGTACATAGATTATTTCAATGAATTTAGATTATTAATAAAGGTACATTAATATAAAATTAAATGGAATAAACATATGAATGCTTAGGTTTGGATACACATAGTCAACATATAAGTAGACAAGTTTGTGTTGGTTGAACAAACCCATATTTTTTATATTGTATTCTAAGTGTGGATATATATTTTGTAAATTTTATAGTCTATGAGAGTAACATGTACTATTAATACATATAATATGTAACTATATATATATCTTTATTCCAAATAATATAAAAAAATATCTCTATTTTCCTTATCCTTGCTTCAAACCCTAGTTTTGTTTTATAAGACAAATGTGAATCAAGATAATGAGAAAACATTATGGGTTAAGTTAACCTTTGAAAAACATATGTGACTAAGTGTTTCTTACATATAAAATACTCCAATAAAGGAATAAAATATCATTTTTTTCTCTCACCTAATTTAGTGTGTCCTATATTTTGTAATAATAATATGTTTTGCAATCATGAATATGTATTTCAACTCTTAACAACATGTGATTTGATCTTGAAAGTATTGATTCATACTTATCTCAAGGATTTATCCTTTGATAGATTTTAGATTTCGATTATTTTGGTTAGTTTATATCAGTGTTAAATAGTATAAGATATAGGTAATTTCTTAGACTTTATGTCTTTATATAGGGAACTCTTTTAGGTATTTTTCTTTAGCCAACTTTCAAAATATGTGGGTTGACCAATATGGGAATTTTGAATCTTATAAACTATCTATTAGAGTTAATGTAGGAAATTACACCCTAAGTGGAAAAATTTATGGAAAGGGAACTATTTACATAGTATGAACCTATCCTAAAATAATAGAATCAATTAGCATGTGGTTGAGAGATAGTCAAGGATGATATAAATCAGTTTGAGCAAAACAATTAGAAATTCATATGGAATGGTGATGAAAATTTGAAGTTTCAAGACCATAAATAGGTAAATGGATAGATTAATGGTGAATAAGAGTCATTTATATGAGCATAAGTGGGTTAAGGTTTGGTTGAATTACACATTGTCAAGTGCCTAATACATTAGAGATAATTTATATGTACAGTGGGCCTCCTAAGAAATCCCATTAATGATAAATTTTTTAAATATAAATAAAAAATAACTAAAGTACATGAGTTAATTAGAATCTCATACTCTATATTTATATTATTTTAAAATATTTTAAGCTTATTTATCTCTCAAAAATCAAAACTCAATTGTATGTTTCTAAAACTTGCACAATCTAATTTTTTATCTAAAAAAAGTGATGTTTAATTTTTTAATTAACATTTTTAATCCTTTTTTTCATATAAATTATGAGTGGAATTTTAACATGTAATTTTTATATCAATGGGTTTTAGTGTGACACATTATGTTGTATTTTTTTAATTTAGTAGGTGGATAAAGATTTAGTGTCTAGAGTTTTATGGTTAGGAAGAGGAAGAGACCATTGGTACATAATCTATTTATTTACACATGATTTTTTTGGAGGAAATAGAAGAAAAGGTTCCAAGGAGATTGAATTATCTCTACCAATGTGGTGGTTATGGAAAAATTTGATGGGTCTTAGTAGGAATGGATTCTTTGTTTAAATGGATTTAAGACTAATTTTTAGTTTTCAGCCATATCAGGCTCTTTAGTAATGCAATCCCTTTTTGTGAGGACTGTGTTTAACCCTTTGTACATTTTTAAATGAGCTTATTCATTGATGACAAATTTTTTATTGGAGAAAATATTTATGAAAATAAATTAAGAGGATTTTTTGTTCATTTTAAAATAAGGTTGAAAAATAAAATATTTTTAATATTTAGGAGATGGTCTTGCTTAGCCATGAAGGATTGTGACTATGCTCAGTCAATTTAGTATATTTATATTAAAATTTATTTATTACATGAAAGTTTTAACTAGATTCATATTGTTTAATCAAAATAATAATAACTAGGATTTACAATCTTGAGTATATGAACTATTTAAATGGCTTAGATATCTATTTTGGTGAATAGACTTATAGTTATAAAAGTTTTCAATCATCTATAGTTGATAGAAAGTTGTTATTTTAAATTAATGTAGAAAATTATGAAACCTTAGATTTTGTACCCATATTTAATATAGTGTCTAAAATTTACAAAGATAATTTTAATAAGTAACAAACCCAAATATTTTCTTTTCATACTATTCACTGAGTTTAATAATAGTAGTAATATTTTCAATATAGAAAAATATATATATGCAAATGAAGCATACTATTTCAATCCAAATTAACATAACCATATATAAGGTATAAATATTAGAGAAAAATATTAATGCATATCAATGTATGACTATTGTAAAATATGATTTTTAGGTTAGGGGTTTGGGTTTTACCCTCTATTATAAAAAATGTTTCTTAAGATTTCATTTTGGTATTGGGTTAGAATGACATAAATTTATAAAATAGTGGTCATATTTATATTTAAATTTAAAATAATATAATATACTTATATATACACCACAAACCTCCATGTCTAGTAGTAGTGATTCCCCCAAAATATTAACTATGAATATGTATCATGTTTACCTGATATTCTTTTTAGAAAGATAGTATTTAGAGCACATATCTAATGAATCCATGATAAAAAATTATTTCAATCTAATCACATCCACCATTTAAAAATAATGATAATTCACTTATATAAATATGTGTATTAAAAATTCATAAAATTTCTTCACAATATATTTTGTTATGATTTTTAATGTTCTTGAAATTAAAGTGATCTATTAAATTATTCTTACTTATTATTTTTATTAATTACATTAATATCCTTAGTGGGAATGTACATTATGAATTGGATTGATTATGAAAGCATATGTACTCCTTAAACAATATTCATCTATATTTCAATACTCTCAATTTATAATAAAGAATCTAATATTTGGGTAAGAAAAATAAGCTCTAGATCTTTAAATAGTTGTCACCAATAAAATGAAATGCACAAATGTTTGTTAGAGAAATTTTTTCACCTTCCTCAAAATTTTCAAAAATTACTAAAAACACATTAGGAGGGGGATTTTAAGGACGTGAAACTTAAGTTGAGGTTTGGGGGCTAGTTTGGGATGATCCATAATTCAAAAGAAGAAACACCATAAAAAATCATTTTAAGAGTAATAGTAAAATTTTCAACATAGAAATAGATCTAGAATTATCATTGAAATAATTTTATTCTCATTATTTTGGTAGTAAGTAGGTTATCTTTTTAATTATTTATATTTTATGATTTCATGTTTTGTAAATGATACATGGAGAAGACCTATAAAACTATTAATTTTTTTATTGTCACTTGTTTCAAAATCTTTGCGTGTTGATGAATATAAGAATTATATCCCTTTGTTTCATTTAGGTACTTTAAAACCCAATTTTTAAGACATTTATTGAATAATATTAAACTAATCATACAATTTTTATTATTTATATTTATTATCTATGCATGCACTTTTATATATGTTTACAATGACTAATAAACCTTTTCATAATGGCATGAATGAGACTTGATGGAATATGTCTACCATAAATTTAGAAAATATTTGGATGTTATTAAATGAATGTGTCATGATAATCTTAGTTGATATATAATGTTTTTAGTTCTACATCTTTTAAGCTACCCTACTTTGCATATTCACTATTATTTGACTTAATCTTATTTCCATGAATACATATAGGAAGAGGCCCTCAGATATTTTTAGAGGTTTACAATGAATGGATGGATGGATTTGAAATTTATGCATTGGAAAGTTTTACACATATTCATATTTTAATTAAGCTAGCACATGAGGGAGATTATAGAAAGATAAACTATTTTGACAAAGCGGTAACACACTTATAAGTGAAGTGTTCCTGTGGTTATAGGAACATTTCATTCATTACCTATCATTTATCATGTAAAATTTATGATTATTGAGGAACACTATCAATTCCTAAAAATAATATAGGTAATGGATAGGCTCAATGATCAAATACACAACCATATCTATCAATAGATATTTTATTAGATTCTTGTATGGTATTCTAATTAATATTATTATTTTTAGGCATTGGTTTTGGTCCATGAAATCAAATTATTATTTGTCACATATTAACATATTTTATATATATTATGGGAACAATAAATATAATTCTAACATAATTGTTCTATAATAAAATGTATGAAAATTATTATTTAAATTTTTAGCTATATAAACATCTATATTTTGATGAATGTGTTTTTTTTTAATTTTTACATAAGCATTCTAGATCTCACTTTATATGTTTATGTCTAATTTAATCTACATTATTTTACAATTGATAGGGAGTTTTTAAAATAAATTAGAATTATATAATAGGTAGTTGTTAGATTAGGACATTGCATTATACTCCATACAATCTATATGTAGATTATGCATATATTTATTAATCATCTATATGACTAAGAAATTCATAAACATTACATTTCATATTTAATAAATATTTATGGGTTATCTTAGGGATTTCTAATAATTTTTTTTAAAATTTTCATTTAAATTAAAAGTGTCACACTCCTAACATATTGGAATTAAATGGACAATAAATGGAAGGAAAAATGAAGATAAATCAACTAAAAAGGGTCCATGGAAAAAAATTCTCAAACATAATTCAAATGAATTAAAAAAACACATATAGTTGGGAGTTTATGTTTAAATGGAAAATAATCTATCCTTATGATCTAATAACGAATAGACAACTTAATTATGATCCCTCCTATTATCCTCCACACTATATGATTGAATAAGGAATTCATCCTCACTATTCTCTACACCCATGAATTATTTGATAAAATCTCTATTATCATATAGTGATTGGATTATTGTGGTAATTTCATTAAATTGTTACAACACACCCTCTTTCCTTATATTTTTTTATAATAGTTTTTCAAAAAGGCTAACCCCATTGAGAGATACATTTGAAATAATGATTTCCACACTATTTATTCTTAGATTCTTCACTAAAGTGGATGATCACACCTATAGACTAGCATAATCAAGTAGGGTAAAACATAACTCTTCATTATATATCATGCCAAGTGCCATTTTAAAATGTATTTTTTTAGATAAATGTGGTTTCAAGTGCCCTATTAAGAGTTTCAGGAATTATGCTCATTTTCTCTATATTACTTATGTAATTTCTGATTTTCACACTACTAAAATAATTTATTTTTTTAATATTTAATATTTTTGTGATTTTAATGTCTAGAGATTTATGTTTTACATTGTAAAGCCAATTTGGGAATTTATTGTATAATAATTCATAATCATTTAGTTTTTTCTAGTGTAGAGTGGTGGATATAGATATTTTTTATTCTTTAAATTTGAATTCATATTCACTCCTTTTATTTTTTAGTTCCATATTTTTTAACATGGTATTAAAGTCAATTAGCTATGTTCTTATGGATGTGAAAGTTTAGATTAGAAAAGAGGTGTATAAAGAATAAAAAAATTGGTAAGTGCATTAATCAAGGACATATAATGGATAAAAAATCTAGAGAAGAATGATGAAGACCAAAATAATTGATGAGTTGTGTTGAAAGTATGTGATCTATGTGCACACTAAAAAGGTTTTAAAATCAATATGTAGGTGCCTAACCTTGGTGAAAGTCCCACATTTTGTGAAAATATTCCATTAATAATGTCAATTAGTTTATTAGGTAAAACATTACCTTCTAAACAAGACACATTAGCTACTCCTAATTATCAGCTTGAAAATTCAAAAAATCCAACCCATCAAAATCCTAAAGATAAGGATAAATGACAAATATACAAATAATATCATACAAAATTTTGTTGATATTATTTTTCCATGTGATTTTATCAAATCCATCATTTTTTTAGGACACTAAGTGATAGAACTTGTATCCTTATTTTAAATATAGATAATAACTACTACTCATTGAATTTTTCTTACAAATTTTGTTTATTTATTTCTTATTTTTATTTTGGAGATGCACTTAACACTCCATTTATGTTTTAGATTCATGTATTATTCTATTTAGTTTGATTTGTCATTCTTGACCACTAGTAAAAATTAATTTCTAAATTTAATTAAATTTATTAAATTATAGAATGGACCCAAAAAATCTATTTGATCATTTCTAAACATCTTAAAAGGAAAATTTGAAAAATAAGATATGTCTCTTATATTGAAAAATATATGAGAAAAAACTAGTCAAAAATTAAATTCACCTATGATCTGGTCTATAAGTTTGTAGGTTGCTCTAATCACAAAATAATATAATTTTTTTAAAGATATGCTAGTTTAGTTTAGTTTTTTCCTACTGGTTGCATCAAACAATAAATTTAATATATATGCATATCAACATATTTATGTATAAGCGGTTAGGTAGGGAGATGTTAGTAAGATAAGGAAATCAATGAAATATTGAGGAATGAAAAATACACCCGAATGTCGTTGGATTGATTTCCATAAAATGCTACATGATTTTTATGTAGAAGTTAAATTACACCTAAAAACATAAGAAATCTATGTAAAGTTGGATAAAATTTCTTAGTAAATGAAAGCAATCGGGTATATTCCATATACAAGATACATATTGAATGATGTGGAGGAGGAGAAGGAATAATTCTTATACCACCATAATGAGAAGTGAAATTTGTATTTGGGATATTAAACACATTTTTAGGAAAAAATATTAAAATTTTCAAGAATATTTGAGTATTGTTGATTACCGCACTACAACCAACTTTATTTCTAATATTTCTTAGAGATAAATTATTATGATAAATGCAAACTATTTCCATCATTTCAAAAATGGGATATGTTCTTATGGAGATTATTAGTTATGCTAGGTAAACCACTCTATAAACGCTATATTTAATTATAACATGATACATGGTGTTAGGATTATAGTGGTAAGAAAGAATCATGCTTATTTTTATCTTTTAAAATAGTGTTATTTCTAAGTATGTGGAGGGATGGACCATGATTTTAAATTGATGAAATATGATTGCATAATATACATAGATGCCTATATATACTTATATATTGATAGGGTATGTTTTAAGTAACTATTTTAAATTACCATGAAGGAATCATGGCATCGAACTATTTTTTAGGAAGCTTATGTAGCTCTTCACTAAAAATTTGAAGGCATAAGTGAGAAATGTGAAAGGAGATGGATTCTCAAAAGGAAATGGAAAAATTATCAAAAAAATAGGAAATGTAAGAAAGGGGATTAATATTAAGTTAATACTTGGATACCATGATGAGAACATCTATTAACAATTATTTAATCCTACCATTGTCATTTTGTATGGTATCTATATCTATAAATTTTATTATATTGTGCCTATGGTATACCATTATGGCCTAAATTATATATGAAAATTTATTTTTTTATTTGAATTATTTTATATTCTTTGGTCATAGAATACCAAAGACATAATGGGCAAAATTTTACCATCTTCTGGCCAAGCTAACTACTATAGACTTATTAAAATAACCATTAGAATTCCTTAGTGGAGAGGAGTGAAAATTATCAAAGGAATCTCCTAGGATTTATAATATAACTTTTATAGTTAATGTAAATATGATTCCCATCCAGGAATATAATATATAAAATTCACTTTTTGTGAAAATTGTAAATATAAAATAATTTTATAACTAATTGGGTGTTTTTTAATCACTTGTTGAACATAGGGAGCTATTCTATTACACTAGCAAGGATTTTAAGAATGGGGGACAATTGTTTATTTTGGAGTTAATTTCAAATTCTTTACGTCTATAATTTTGATATAGTAATGTCTCATGATATGGAAATTAATAAAGATAAAGTCTATGCAAAGAGAATTAATGCTTGTATTAGGACCTTTAATTTAATAATATTTATTTGAATCAATTGATTTCTCAAGTAATTTGAGGGTAAGTTATTGGGAATAATAGTGTTATTAATGGCATAACTACCTTAGTAGTGGGAGTAATAATGATATTAATAGGATAAATACCTTATTTTCTTCAAGTGCTACACCCACTGCATGAACTCAACTATAAGGAATGGCATTTTGTGTTATTAAGTGATGATGCTTATCTATTTTGAGGTGATTTTAGTGGTATAAGTGTGTATTTAAATGCAAATATATTATTAATGTTGATGAAGGATTAGGGATTAATTTATAATGTGTTTGGTGTTTGATGAATTCACTAGCCACATTATAGGAAGGGAAGAGCTATATGTTTGATGAATTAGGGAAAACAAATGTTTCTAAAGCTAAGGCCATGTTCTTTACTAGACCAAATCTAGTTAGAAATGGTGATGGAGAATAATTTTTCACGTTTTAATTTCATTTAATATTTAAAGTTCATTTTTTCAACAAGAACAAGTTAGATTTTAGTTTGATATATGATACCTCCTTATAAAAGTCCTCAAGATGATTTAATTTTCTATTTAACTTAGCTATTATTAAAAAAAAAATCATCTCAAATATTCTTGATTGTAAGTTAAATTTTACCAATTCACATATAGCTCTTAATCTATAGGTTCATACAATTTTTGATTTAGACTATTTCATAATTTTATAATGGTCGCCTTTTTCATAATTTTATAATGGTCGCCTTTTTCATAATTTTATTGTTGGAGGACTTCATCAATAAAATATCATGTTGAGGATGCTACTGAGGACTATTACAGAAGGAGAATGGATGATAATTCTCATAATACTACAACTAATGGGGATTGATTTTATGTTTTACTTACTTACTAGTAGACTTAGCTATTATGTGATTATATATTTTATGTTTTACTTACTAGTAGACTTCAAAAATAATTTATACTTATTTTAGTATGTGCTTATTTTTAGATTAAGGTAAAAGTAGGTTTTGAAGGGACCCAAAAACCCTATAACAAAAATAGAAAGATAAAGCAATAACGTCCATTAGGAAGAGCATTCCTAAATCCTACTGAAGATCAACATCAAAATCAGGTTTTACAGGGACCTGAAACCACAAACCTAAACCATAAAAAAGAGTCCAAGTTTTACAAAAACCTGGAAACTCAAAATAAGTTTTAAAAACTAAGAACCAAGTTTCAGAACTAGTTATAACATCCAACAAAAGGGACCAAAATAAAAATAATATCAATAAAGAAGACCCCAGTCTTCTAATTCCAAGATCATCTTCACTGTCTCCTTTCCAATCATAGCAGTATCCTATATGGATATTACAGCTGAAGTAGTAGTATCTTGCAGGGCTTTCTTCCTCGAACTCTACCTGGTCCTCTTACATGGACCCTCTAAGAATTTTATTTCTTCATTTTCTCATTTTCCAAGGTTAGCTGTAGCAGCACATATACTTGAATTTACCTGCTCCATCTTCGTTCTACTTTCCTTGATGAGCCTTCTAAGATTATTCTCATAATATTTAAGTTTAATTGGAATATCTCTCATTTGCATCTCCAAATTATTGATTTTGGTCTGATCAGCTTCCTGGTTGTGTTGCATTATTTCCACTTTCTTTTTCAGCCCCATTATTTCCTTATACATCCACGAATCAACTTGGAGAATAGCATCAGCTTTGAATTTGGCTGAATTCATGAAGGATAGCTTAGTGTCCCTCTGTCGAGCATCACAAATGTCTTCTACATTCTCATGTGGAGAGGAATCATCCTTTTCAATTTGTTCCTCCCTTTCCATCATTTTCTCATCTTTAGTCTCAACATGGTCTTCATGCTAGATAGGATCATCCTTTTCTTGTTCCCTAATCTCCATTGCATGATTGGAAACCAGAACCATATGTTCCATATCTCTTATTGAAGCTAGATTATCAAGTAAAATATTTGTGTCTTTAACACTTCCCCCCAACACAGTCTGATTATCCTCATGATTAGAATTAATTTATTCTGTATTTCCCTCAGTTGTATCCCCTTCATTTCCTTTCTCAAATTTTTCTTTATTTTCTTGATAACCTTCCATATTAGAACTAAACTCCCAAATATCTATCCCTTCCTCTTCCTCCAGAACATCCTTCTCAAAACTTTTTGTACTTTCCAACTCAAATTCCTCTTCAGCAATTTGTTTTTTAGAACTAGAGGGTTTTGGTTTTACTTTTACTTTCCCCTTAACTTTTTCATCCTTTTTACACTGTGAATCCTTATTTTTTTTAGAATAAGGAGTCGAAGCTATGGCATTATTTTTGCAAAAACCCTCTATGATAAGAATCAGTCCTTCATCTAAAATGGGGTGAGACTCCTTCTTTCTATGGGCAAACAAACTTTGAAGCAGCGAAAAATGCAAATAAAAAGGGAAGGAAATTCTATCTTTATGCCTGAAATGATTAAGAAATACAAAATGAAATTTATGAACTCTTTTTCTCCTACCATCAAGGATAAAGTACTCACGGATGAAGCATAACACATCTCTCCAAATTCCTTTTATCTTCTCCAAATCAAAGAAATATCCATTATTTTCCAGTTGCTTCTCCTCTGCATCCATCTTTGGGAATTATTTGTAGGCTGCATTGGAGATACTGGTCTATTTAGAGAATTTAATACCACTCGTGGGAAGCCCCATGACCTCAGCAATGAAGTCCTCAGTAAGCTTCACAGTGACACCATGGAGAGTTACTCTGTCATCAACCCAATTTTTGAAGAATGCCATAGTAATGTGGGGTTTAAATCCATGCAACCACTCTAGATAACTTACCACCTTCCCTTTCTACAGAATCTTCCATACATCCTGTCTAGCCTTCCAATCTTCACAATTTTTTGGCTCTTGCTTTCGCGGTTCACCCTTCATATTGCAAAACAAAGAATAGTCCAACAACACCCAAACACTGAAAGCAGAAGAGTTAAAATGGATCTAATTGTTTTTTACATGAAATGGAAATCACCTATATGCTGACACATGCGGTAACCACATTACATTCTCATGAATGTACCTATTCAGTGAAGGTAATTTGTCCACCATAAGGCCACTCCACCGAATCATTAAATTGCTAATCCAGGTAGATCTTTCCCTCTTTAGAATGAATAGCATCATAATTAACAATCACTTTGAGATCAATGTGCTTATTTAATGCATCATGCCATCTCACCTTATGCCCCATTTGAATAGCATGATTAGCTATCTAGTCAACAACCCCATTGGCTGCTTGATATGTATGGGATATGGTCACTTTTTCAAATTTTTGAATTAAGGCTTTAATTTCCATCACTGTAGCCTCATTAGACCATGAAATTGAGTTTTTATTATTTAGGATGTTTATTATATTCAAAGAATCACCTTCCAACCATAATTTGGAAAATCCCAACTCAACAGCTAGTTTAATGGTATAGAGGGTTGCAGTAGCTTCAGCAATATGACTATTCAACTTACCAATTAGGACATCAATAGCATCAATTACATTTCCCACATGATCTCTCAATACTCCTCCACATCCTGGTCTTCTCAAATTCCCTTTAATTTCTCCATCAAAGTTTCCTTTGATCCATCCAGTAGGAGGGACATACCATTTCACAATCGATCTTGGATTATCAATTTTCAAATTAGGCCTTTCAGAACATAAGGGGTTATCAAATTGAAAGGTTTGATTAGGATCCCTCTGTGATTTAAAATTCTCCTTAATGACTCTAATAATATTCTGACCAAGCACCCATCCTGGAAGTTCTTTACTTCTGAATATTCTATTGTTTCTTTCTTTCCATATACCCCACCATATATGAGGAAGTGTTAGTTTCCAAAAAAAATGAACATCAGGATTCTTAGAGGGATAGAACTAGCTTTTAAAAGAGAGATCCACACTTTTTTGATGTACCCATGTTAAACCCCAAAAATTAAGGATCTCAGTCCAAACTTGCTGAGTGTAAGAGTAGTTCAAAAACATTTGGTCTTTATCTTCAAATCCATTTTTGCATAAAATACACCTGTTAACCACATTTATTCCTCTTTTTTTCAAGTTGTCAAGGGTTAGGATTTTATTTTGAAGCAGAGTCCAAAAGAAGATATTAATTTTGGGAATGAGCTCCTTCATCCAGGCGTGAGACCACAAAGGTTGATTACCCTTTTCCTTTGAAATAAAGATAGTAGAGACTTTAAATTGTCCACTAGGATCATCATGCCAAATAATGTTATCCAAAGATAGGGATAAAGAGAGACAACATTGAGAGATAATTGGATGTTACTGAAGCCTTGATTAACATCAGTTAAATTCACCCAGGAATCATTCTACCAATACTGACTAACTAGTATACCATATCTCTACTTACATTGATCAACTAAATCCTTATCTTGAAAATATTCCATCAAAGTATAATCCTTTAACCAGACATCATCCCAAAATTTCACCTTAAGTCCATTACCAATTTTCCAGGAACATCCTTTTTCTAAAATTTTTTTGGTCCCCTGAATAGCCCCCCATATGGAAGAGGGATGAATTACATCAGGATAAGAAAAGAAATCAGGAAGGGATTTAGCATTGAAGAGGTAATTATGTTTCCATATAGTACTCCACTCTTTTAGTATGTGCTTGTTTCAAATAGTGTTTCATATGATATTTCAAATGTTATAGACCTCTATCTCAAAGTGAATATTTATTAAACTTTATAATTAAATATAAAAATAAAATTTAAAGGTATGTAGCTAAATTAGTGTGATGATAGTAAGACACCATTGTTAGGACATTATTTTGAAGTTAAACAATGCTTAATTTTATTTTTTACATACAAAAAACATTCAAGGAAGCTTTATAGTTGAATATGTTTTTTCATTTGATAAAATGTTATGATTAAAATTGTAAAGTGTATATGATGGGAATTTATTATATATATAGTTATGAATTCTAGTTTTAGAGGGTATTACCACTTATATAATAAGGATTTTATTCTTATTGAATTGTAATATTTAATTAGAAAAAATTAAACGGTTATAAATGTTTGCTTATTTGTGTTATATATTTTCCTTACATATTATTAAACAAGTATTTTTTATAATTGTTTTTGATGGTCTTGAAGGCTTCAATCTCTAAATGAGTAAATTTATTTACTTATCAATAAATTTAAGAGAATTGTTCTCTTCCAAAAAATATTAGATCATCTACAAATAAAATAAACTAAAATAATATTAAACTTCATTTGATTATAAAAACATATCATGAATGAATTTCACATAAAATTTCCATCAAAACTTCCCACCAAAATATTAAAAGTGGCAGGTTATTTCTATTTTTCAAAAGGTGCTGAATTGTTTGAATATTTTTAAATAACCTAATAATATTAATATTTTTCAAATATGTTAATTTTTTTTGAAGGTGCAAACACAAGATATTGATGAAAAACCTATTTAGTATAATAGGGCTAATAAATTACCTAAAACAAATAGTTTTCATTTACAACTTATAAGGCATACTCTTATACACTTTTCCATGATATCCTTTCCTTAGGAGAGAGTACATATGGATTATTTCAAATTCAAACCACTCATCTTCACCAAATATTGAACAACATATAATACCCCCATTATAAGATTAGATCTCTTTATAAGATAGATAAATGTGACACTTTCAAATAGTTATTTACAAAATAGGAATCAAAGTGGCTTAAATGTATTTTGTGTCATTATAAAATAAGAATGATTCCATAATATTTACCATAAACCAACATCAATTACTCAAAGTGGCTTAAATTTATTTTTTGTAATTATAAAATAAGAATTATTCCATAATATTTACCATAAACCAACATAAATTACTCCACTTTTGATAGTTTCAAGGTGGGATTAAAGAACATAGATACCTTCTCATCATTTGGAAGTACATTATAAGACTGAGAGAATTCCTCTAGATAGGTAAAATTATTTCCTTAAGAATACTAACTTGATATACTATCGGTTGTATAAATACATTTGAATATCAATTCATAGATCCACTCACATAATTACTAGTAGAAGGAGCATGTATGCTTTTCACTTTTTCTTTAATTGCATCCCAAAAAATCAATCATTTTTTTAAACTTTATAATTAAAAATAATTCCATGAAATTCATTCTCTATGTATATAATTTTTTATTACATCCATTATTTTATAATTAAACAAATTAATAAAAAAAACATTTAACCTTCAACAATAATTAAATATGTGAAAATAAACAATAAAAATTAAAGAATACACCTATGTATATGTAACCCAAACTTATATTTTGAAATAAAATGAAGAGTGGAGTTATCATTCCCCATGTAGATGTGTAAATAGTGTTTGAGTATAAATTTGGGTTGAGTTGAATATGCCCCAACCCTCATTTAAAATGGATAAGTGCCTAGAAGCTATGTTATGTATAAATTTAGCTGCACAAAACTCCAATAATATTAGTAAATAGAATCCAATAATGGTTATAATAAATATAAGTGATTATTGAGTAAATTATAAGAGTATACATATAGATTAATAAATCATTTATTGTAGATAAATATATGATTCAATATGAGTAATTATTAAGTACAATTATTTCCAAAAATATATATGCATAATACTAATTATACAATGACATGAGATATCATTCCATCTAATAATCTGAGTAATGTGATTTATATAGTCTTATGATTCATATAACTTGTGCTAATAAATCATGATATCTATGAAAACTATGAACATATTCCATGCATATTCCTCCATTATAATAACACGTGTAAAGTGAATCTATAATATTTCTAATATATCATATAAATCTATGAAATATTTCATAATCGTGTGAAATTTGTGACATATGACATGTTTATAAACCCAATCTAAATAAAAACATATCATATCAATGTAAACATGTATCATTCTAAAATGACATGTGCCAAAATATCTAAATTCTTTATATCTATGAATACTTAATCTCTAGAATAAGTCATTATGTATGCACCCCCTTTTGAGTTAAGGAATAAATATTGCAAATTAATTCTCTCAAAAGATAGAATTTAAAGGAATCATGTTATATATAAAACATGAAATATGAGTATAATCATAAAATAACATGTGGATATTATGTGATCACAATAATTAAACAAATTAATAAAAAAACATTTAACCTTCTATTTTCAATCTAAAAGAAACACATAAGTAAAAATAAAAAAATATCCATACTTTCTAAGAATAATTGAATAAGTGAGATAAAAATACTTGGGTTAGTTTAACTATAATGATTTACATCACATATTATAGTAAGTTTAATTTCATAATAAAATTGATTATATTTATATTATAAATGAGGTCATCTTAGGGGATGATGTCATCTTTTAAATGATTTACATTATTTTCATATGTCATTGTCCACATTTTCAGGATTCTCTTAGAGGTATTTTTTTATTGAATTTTCCTCTAATGAAATATGAGTGTCTACAATTACCCCCATTTAATTCTAATAAATTGATTTTTTTATAGAGTGAAAGGATAAAAGTATATCCGAGTATGTAAAACACACTTAATATTTGGAGGGAAAGCTCTAATTTGTGAATTTCACTCAAATAAAAACATGTAATGAAACATATATAAATTATTACTTAATTATGATGTAAAAATTAAAATTAAAATTAAAAACATTAAATATGTGAAAATAAACAATAAAAATTAAAGAATACACCTATGTATATGTAACCCAAACTTATATTTTGAAATAAAATGAAGAGTGGAGTTATCATTCCCCATGTAGATGTGTAAATAGTGTTTGAGTATAAATTTGGGTTGAGTTGAATATGCCCCAACCCTCATTTAAAATGGATAAGTGCCTAGAAGCTATGTTATGTATAAATTTAGCTGCACAAAACTCCAATAATATTAGTAAATAGAATCCACTAATGGTTATAATAAATATAAGTAATTATTGAGTAAATTATAAGAGTATACATATATATTAATAAATCATTTATTGTAGATAAATATATGATTCAATATGAGTAATTATTAAGTACAATTATTTCCAAAAATATAGATGCATAATACTAATTATACAATGACATGAGATATCATTCCATCTAATAATATGAGTAATGTGATTTATATAGTCTTATGATTCATATAACTTGTGCTAATAAATCATGATATCTATGAAAAATATGAACATATTCCATGCATATTCCTCCATTATAATAACACGTGTAAAGTGAATCTATAATATTTCTAATATATCATATAAATCTATGAAATATTTCATAATCATGTGAAATTTGTGACATATGCCATGTTTATAAACCCAATCTAAATAAAAACATATCATATCAATGTAAACATGTATCATTATAAAATGACATGTGCCAAAATATCTAAATTCTTTATATCTATGAATACTTAATCTCTAGAATAAGTCATTATGTATGCACCCCCTTTTGAGTTAAGGAATAAATATTGCAAATTAATTCTCTCAAAAGATAGAATTTAAAGGAATCATGTTATATATAAAACATGCAATATGAGTATAATCATAAAATAACATGTGGATATTATGTGATCACAATAATATTAAAACATTTGATTATATATGAGACATGTATCACAATCTTATAATTGTCATGTCAATTTAAATATATCAATGATGAATGTAATGAATAGTCAAAATAATAATGAGTATCCATAATATGAGTAATAAATATGAAAATAAAGTGATGATATTAATCATGGAACTAAAAACAAGAATTAAAGTGCATGATGTATAACATGACACCAACAAATTGAACAATCTCAAAAATCTCAACAAGATCAACAAACAATCCTAGTTTTATCCAAACATTGAAAAAAAAAATTAAGAGTCACAAATAATGAAAAATCTAATGTCACACAAGGCTAAGGGCCATACTCAATGGAAAATTTAATCTCACACATGGAAAAGGACAATGTAATGTTTCACAAACAATGTAAAATTTAATGCCAAACACACCAAAAGATAAATTAATGTCACGTATAAATATATTCAAGCAAGTAAAAAGAAACAACATTAATCATGAATAAAACAAGGTTAATCTAAAAAATATATGTATGTCATCACTACATATAAAAAGTAAAATACACAGTGTAATAATAATGTATAGAGTATGATTCAAAGGAATTCATGTATGATCAATTTAAAATAGTTAAATATCATCAATGAAAATAATCATAAAAATATATAACCTATGTAAAATATGAACATTACCCCAGTGTGGTAAGGTAGGCATGGGTCTAATAAACCCTTGCATCATGTGCCTATATCATATGAAGCTTTTATGTCTTGTATTTCATTCATGTATAACATGAAATTCATGTGTATGAAAATAGATATATAATATATTATATATGATAAATCATAAATATATCAAGTAAAAAAGCATCACATGTCATGTATAGGTCATTTTTTAATGTATTTTTTAAATAATTTTATGAGTACATTTAAAATTATGCAATGCTAACCAATGGTCCCCTAAAAGGGATGCTCACATGTAAGTTATGTGTTGAAATTAATAAATGCTACCATTTTTGGTTGATTGGTAACATATGTATCTAAGTCTAAATCCAATAAATAATCTAAAACTATGTCATATCCATAAATGTCAACCATATATTCATGTGTATTCTACATATGTCTATGAGTCATAGTACTACATGTAATCTAATACATAGTGATATAATATTCTAGTGTTCATGGAGGAATGTGATGAACTAGTCATGATATTATTTTTGTGCATAGTATGGTAAATGATAATCTTTATGAACTAGGTATATATATATGATGTAATTTTTAATATAATATTGGTCATACATTTTACTATAATATTGGTCATATAATATAATAAAATACACTGTCTTCTTCTAGAATACCTAAGTAAGAATAACTGTAGCAGGTTGTACATTTTAGTGTAGTGGTGGTCAGGATGGTGGAGGAATAATGTCCTACTAAATTGGGTACTCATATGGAACACCTAAAAGTTTTACCATCATATTATAATTAATATACTTCATGTATATGTGTATTGTTCAAGGTACCACATGCATCTTTCATATCCTAAGATCTCCTATCAACATGTCTAAGATTTCATTGCATGTAAAAATAAATAATAATAAAGTAACCGCTATAGCAAGGCCTAATTAAAGTGGTGATACAATGTGCCAATAGTATATTGTAGATATAAAATGAATATATTAACTATTAGTTATGTCTATTGTGTATCAATTTGTGTGTATTTTAGATTATTATGAATACACATGTTTTTTCTTGAACCACTGTCTACCATAAAACTATGTATAAATTGATGATATATATATGCACATACAAATAATGCATGATATTAATCTTTGTCTTTTAAAATATCATGGTCCAAAATTTTAATAATATTTTTCTCTTAGTTTATAGTGTTAAATATGCAAATTATTTCATCTAAAGGATGTGCTTCCTTAGTTATAAAAGTATATGAAACTAGAGGTGGTTGTGTAGTATAAGTCATATGTACCTAAGGTCAAATACTAGTATGTTGTGCCTCATTATTAGGAAAGGGGTAATTGAATATGTTTAATTTAGCATTTAAATTTATTTTTATTCATTAATATTTATTAGATATGCTTACAGCAAGTGTGTAGTCATCTATCAAGTTTTGTATCTTATGTTGTAAACTGATGCATTTTTTGGTTGATGCTTTTACAATTTGATGATTGTCACAAAATAAATTACTATAAAATATCTTGTATTGAGGCTTTAAAATATCAACCTATTTTTTTGGGGATGTATACATTTAATTTTTATTTTAAGATTAGCTTATATGAAAAAAATTCATTAGTAATTTGTATAGAGTTGGACCCATACTTTATCTTATTCATTGCAATAAATTTGACTTATCAATCCTTGCCCATGTGGCATAAATCATAAAATTATTGAAACTTATTAAAAATGATGTATTCATGTAAAAGTGAATATATATATATAATATTCCATTTTAGTTGTCAACTTAGCAATTGATGTATTGTAATTAAGTATATAATCACTTATATGCTCATTAAAACCTTGCTTGATTTTTAAAATCTAAACATATGACATTTTTTTAATGATGTTGATTGAAAATTTTGTTAAAAATTGGTTGGCAAATGGGTTAAGGGCATGATGGATTGTAAAGATAAATCATAAAACCATTGCAATGCATAATCCTTAAGGCTTCATGGGAACACCTTGGTTAATAATTTATTATTGAATTAATAATGAAAACATGATGCATGATAGGATTAGAGATGTTTTCCATGATCACCCTTACCATCACACAATATTAGTTTGGGTGCCAAAAATCCTATAGGCAGAGGATATGTTGAGATATAAATAGCTAAAGGATTATGTATCAATGTATGAAAATTAATGGCTTGGAAAAATCTATAAGAATTATGTCATAATTATCTAACCATATTATGTACATCATGAGTTGTTCACATAATATTCTAAACATCAAGAGTTGTATTCTAAGGAGAAGTGTGTAGTTACACCATACCATGGGTGGTCATCACATATGTTATAGGAGGTTAATACATAGTATTATTATTAGTAATAGTCTCATCACCCAATTTTGAATCAATAACTCTGAAATGTGGATTGATATCTAAAAAGGCTCATGTTGTTGCTCTATAGATGTGACAATTTTAGAATTATTTTTAATCTCATATCCAATTACATGTAAAAATACATTTTACAAGTGTGTGTGTATGAATATGTTTTTTTTTACTTTATATTTATCAAATTCAAAAAATACCATGCACATTAATGGTTTATTTTATTTCAATTAAATCAGAAATAATTCTCTAAAATTGGAATAAAATACTAAAATATGAGACCTTAAGAAAACATAAAGAAATTAAGGTTTTGTATGCTCGCTAAAAATAATAGGATCACTGATATGTTTATATTTTTTACTAATTTTACCATACTAGAATATAAGTGTTGAATACATCATATTTTTAAGGATGTAAATAAATACACAAATATGATTACAACTCGCTAAATATAATAACCTAATATTTTTATAAATCACTAAAAGTGAACGTAATTAGCTTATTTTAGATGACTTTAGGTTTGTAAAAAAGGTAAATTCATGTTAAATTCACTCTAATTAATTTTCAATTATAGAAAAGTAGATTCTATGTCTAACTATATAAGTTTGAGTTGGACAAATAGGTTTGTGATTGTGATACTATATTTTCATTGCAAATCTATCATGTGTAAAATTTTCAGTATATGATATTACTACATTATTTGCCTACATCTGAGATGCATTATTGTATATTCATATGTTTTCAATATAAAAAATGTATTTTTTCCCTTCTCCTTACTTTGAACCCTACCAATGTGACTAAGTGTTACCTACGAATGAAAATTTCCAACTATAGAATCAAACAAAATGTAGTTATCCAATTTAATTGAGTATGTACAATCATGTGCAATACTAATATGTTGTGAAATACTAATTATGGACTTTACCACTAAAAAACCTATGACTGGACCTTTTAAATATTGATTTAGACATAACTTAGGAATTTATCCTTTCAGGAGTATTATATTTGGAATATTTTAGAATTTTTATCTCAATGTGCATCGAGGAGAAGAGAGAGGTAGATTATTACAATTGATGTGTTTATATAGGGAACTATTTTGAGTAACATCATTTAACCTACTTTAAAAATGTATAATTTTACCCTTATAGGTATTTCAAATTTTTGAAACTAGTTGTAAAAGGATACATGGACAAGTCTACACTAAGTGGACAAGTATGTAATGGTGAACCTCTATACATAGTGGATAACTCACCCAAAAAAAGTAGAAATAATTGACTTAAGGATTATATATATATATTTGGAATGATGTAAATTAGTTTGACTTAAGTACTAAAAAATTTCTATGAATTAACAACAATAGTTTGAAGCGTCAAGCCCATATATAGGTAAATGGATAGAGAGTAATAGAGAATAAAAGTCATGTATATATTTATAAATTAATTGGGTTAAGTTTTGATAACATTACACATTTTTAAGTGCCTAATACCAAATATGAATGTCAAAAAATATCAAAACAATTTTTAAAAATATAAAAAATTATACTCCTTTAAAAAAAATCAATCATGTGACTCACCCTAATTTAAAGTTTCAAATACCTCATGTGTGGCTCATGAATATTCATAAATGTGATAATATGGAAACTATGGGAGACTAATAAAGTGGATCAATGGTCAAGATGAACTTTGTAACTAAAAAAAAAATTACAATATATTAAAGGAAAATTAAAATTAGAACAAAAAAAGTAAACTAATATAATATTAATTAATCTAAACTAGAAATCCTTAATCAATTTAGAAATTATGGGTCTAATAATAAGTAATTATTCAAGTATTAAACATCCAAAACAAATTGAATTATTCCCTTTCATATATTTCAATGATTCTTACACATTCTCTCACAGATATGATAAAGAACAAAAAATAAAGTGATCTTATTTGGCAAACATTTATTCTCATGGGATCTGTTCCAAATTAAAACCAAATTTGAAATTATGAATTCATCCTTGATATTTTCTCAAACCAATTCCTAAAAACATCTTGATGTATACTTTTTTTTTAAAAATTCATCCCATATTTCCTCTACCTATAGAATATTCAATAATATTTATTTAACCTTATCATCTTCTTCAATTAATTATTACCTAAAATAATTATTGAATAATATTAGAATGATTTTAAATACTATTTATTTTTCATTTATCAAAATAAGAGGAGATTTTTTCAAGTTTATAGTGTATATTTGAGTAAGGATTGGAAAACTCTTAGATTTTCACTAGTTTCCTTATTCATTAAATTAATCAAATTATTAATAACATGATCTAATACTCCATCCCATTGAGATTAATTTTTTTAATAAAACTTAAAAAATACACTACTATTATATAATAATTTATTAAAATAATATAATTATAAGTTTAATCCATTATCACAAAACAATGAAAATAGAATGCCAAATTTTATTAGAATATCATTTTAAAAAATGTTAAAAACTTCTTATGCTTTACTATGATTTGTAGAAACCTATTAATAAAAATGAGCACAATAATCACTAATTTTTAACATGAATTTATACCCCACAATTTAATTGGTCTTGATAAATTCAAAAAAATTAAGACCCCATTGCAAAAAATTTCTACTCACAATAATGTGCCATAATGACATGGTTGTGTTTTTTATTTATTCTTGTGAAGGTTTGGAGTTCATTAAATTATCTAACATGTGCATGATCATAATTAAATATGGTGTGTTAAATATAACTAGTTTTTAGAATATTATGTGTTGTAGCATTTTTAGAAGAATGCCCACTAATCATTTTAATCATGTTTTAGTGTAATTACAAGTACAGTTATATGCTTCAATGTGAATGAATAGATGTATAAATCCTTTGATAAATATGAAATAAAAAAAATAGGGATTTCATAAAATTTTACTATTTTTATGAAAAATATTATAATTTTAATTATACATTCTAGCTTTTCATCCTTTTTTCAACATAGTGTTTAGAGGTCTAATAATTTCATCAAAGTGTAGACACTAAAAACTTGTGTACTTACTATTTTCAATGACTAAATGCCTCAATACCCCCCTAAAAACCACATAAAACTTATTAAACCTTAAAAAAACCTCTTAAACTAACTAAATCTCTATTTTCCTAGTCACATAATATTATTCAAAAATACTATTTAAAAGTACTATTCACTATCACTATTCACTATGAGACCCACTATCACTATTCATGATGACATGTCAAGTGGCATGGAAAGTGAAATGGAATTTGACATGTCAAGTGACATAGAAGGTGATATGGCAAGTGAGATGGCTTAGAAGTGATGTGTCTTGGTGTGGGACATCATACCCCACCTGGGACCCTTCTCAAAGTGGTTGATGACCTCATTTAAGCATCATAAGCCCCCCCTTGAAATATGGTTAATTTAACCAAAAGGGACCATTAGTAAACATGTATTTTACATGAAATTTACCTAAAAAATAAGATACCTACCTTTTTAAGACAAAAGGCACCCATTTTTGACTTCTTAACCTAAATGGGACACTCACCAACCCAAATGGGAATCCCCACCCACATCATTTTGAATAATTAATCCAACACATATAAAATGGTTCCATATCTATATTATTAATCTTTTGGCATGACTCTTCATAAAATATGCTATAAATCCCCCCCCCCCCCTTTCCTTCACCCAAGGTTAAGTTGGAAAGTGGCAAATTAGTATTTTTTGTTATTCACATTTTATTGCAAGTTTTTAAAGGAGGTTATCCACTTGAGATGGAGGTCATCATTATATTGGAGGAGAAAAGATTAAAAGCATCAAATATTTTCTAGAATCACTCTAGTATTTCATCAATGATATCATCAATAACACCATCATCAACAACCATCTCAAAGGTAACCTTGTTTGTTTATTTCCTTTCAACTTATTATCTCCTTTGGCTTCTTCTCTTTTGACCTCCATAAATTTCACCTTTAACCTCTTATTTTTCCCATTTTTCAATTCATTTATTTCCTTGGCCATATTTACCCACTTGACCCTTTTTACCTCTTTGCCATAATTCATTCACTTGACCCCTTTTGCCTCTTGGCCATATTTACCAACATTACTATTTATCCCTTTCACCCTTTTCCATTCTATCTTCTTGATCATTTTTACCATCACCTTATTGATCATTTAAATCATTTATCAACCTCAACCAAACCAAATTTCTCTTTTGACTATTTTCTAGACCAAAACCATAACCTTTCCTTGACTAGCCTTTTAGAGTTTGCTTTATTTAGTAATTTTCTTAGCAAAGAATCCATCTTGATTGTATTTAATTTCAGATTTGTTGTGATTTAATATAATTATATTTTAGTTTATCATTTCAATTTAATTATCCAAATAAGATGGATTGATAGCCTCCTAGGAATATTTTGCTTCTGGGACCTAGCTCACTCTAGACAATACACTTTGTTACTTGTCTAACAAACAAGTTTTCTTAGTTTTTCTTATTGCAGGTTATCCTTCCTAGATAAAGAGGAGTATCCACCATCATCTGGATCATGTGAAAATTTTATACTAGGTTCTCATAACCATTACCCTTTGTGATAGTTTCTTATTTTCATACTTAGAAAAAAATCAAAAAATATGGAGAAACATTTTGGTACACTTGGTGGGACCTAGTTCCCTTTATTCCTTAATTGTTTTCTCATCAAATGAAATAATTTATTTTTGGGATTGAAAATCAACCATTGGCATTCATTGATTTCTTACTAGTTTTAGTTTATTTAGTAACTTAGGAGTCAAATTAATATTATTTTAGCATTCACACTTGTTATCACACACAAAACCAAACCATAAAATAATTTACACATCAAAACAATACTTGAGATAAGGACCAATCAATATTTCATCACTTGGTAGAAACCTTACCCCCTCTCAGCTATCCCACTTGAATTTCACCACTAAGGGGAGAACCAACTCAGCTCTCTAGTTGAGTATAAACCCTAGACTTGGTATATATTGGCTAAGTGTGTACACTGGCTATGGGATCATGAAGTGAGGGGAGCAAGCCCCAAACACCAAGCCATGTATTGAAGTTTAACATAGATATTCTTTTTGATCACCTAAACAAACTAAAACTATCTGTAGACTTCCACTTTAGTACCTATTTTTTAATCCAACCTCCCTTATCACACTCTTTAAGTCATAAGCCAAAAGTGATTTAAAAGTAATCCTAAGGATAAAACACACTTATTAGTGTATGTATTGATTGCTTTGAAATTTTTAGTTTTGATCTTTGTTTGAGGTGTGAGTGTTGTAATAACATTCCCTATTTTCTCATATGTTTTCAACCAAATAACAAGGGGAAAATCAAAACAACCAACCACCACCTTCTTCTTCATCTAGAGATTATACCTCAAATGTTGAAAACTCTCCTCATGCTTCACCTCACCATTATCCTCCACCACATTCTAATTCTAGAATTATAATCATATCTAGAGGAGATCAAGACTTTAATGCCTTCTTTGACAATAATCTGATGGATTTAAAACATTACCTCAACACATTACCTCACCATACCCCACCTGCTTCGGTTCCTTCTTCTGATCTTTCTCTTGGAATGCCATATCACCTTATGGTAGGTACCACTTCAACCCAACCATTGACCTAGGCCTCTTCCAACACCGCATCTACCCAACCTGAAACTAATCTTCCACCCCCCAACCAAACACCTCCTATCACACCCCATGTGGATTCAACCTTGCCATTTGTTACCTATACCCTATCCACTAGTACATTATCTTCCATTTCAGCTTCTATCTTCCCTTCTATTGCAACTAATCCCTTAGCCATAGTCCCACTTAAAATCCTAGTGCTCTCCATACCTCAAAACCTTCTCCCAATCATCACTATATTGATTACCTAGCCTCAACTTTCCCAACATCCTCCTATCATAACCATACCAACCACATCTTTTTCTCAACAAGTACCTATGACAGCTTACCAGTATGTCCCTCACCCACAAGGGTACATACCTCCCTCCACCCAAAATTTCATATCAAGTAGTTCTTATGTGCCACCATCTCAACCTATTGGAACCACTTATCAATATGTGGCTTCTTTAGCACCATGTGTTTCATATTCATACATTACTACAACCCAACCCCCAAAAAATGTACCTCTTAATTATACGGCTTCCCAACCTGAACCTGATCTAATCAAAATGATAATGGATAAATTGAAAAGTTTGGATTCATACATCTCCAGCTCAACTAATCTTTTGTCTTATGACCAAATTTTTAATGAGCCTATCCATCCATCTATGCCCATTCACTCTTACCCTCATCACTAAAATTGCCCAAATTTTCTAAATTCCAGGTAAAGAGGAACCTCAGTAGCACCTAAGATATTTTTGTCATGCTTGTTACTTAATTGCTTATGATGATTCTCTCCTCCTCAAAACCTTTCCCATGCCATTATATGGAGCTTCCCTTGATTGGTATAGTGCCCTTCCCACTCATTCTATCTTTTCTTTCTCTTAATTGGCACAAACATTTTTATAATAGTTTTTAGTAAACATATCTAAAAAGGTTTCCATTGACAACCTATACTCCATAAAATAATTTGAATATGAGTCCATTGTTTATTTCATTTCTAGATGTAGGGGCCTTATCAATAAACTTACCTTCCCATTACCCCAACCTGAATTGATCAAATTATTCTCTCAAGGATGTGTCAAGCATATTGCTTCAACTCTCTAAGTCTAAACCTTTAGGACCTTTGAAAAAGAATTCACTAAGGTTTGATAATTGGAAAACCATGGTATTGATGAAGGGAATTTGAAGCTTCAAAATAAAATTTCTAGTTTCAAATCCACTTACTCATCCACCACCAAAACCATGAACCTAACCAATTCTAAATCAAAATCCTTAGCACATTTAGTTGTTCTAAAAATTGTGCCTCCCCTAACCATCAACTAGATACCTAAAACTAACAATCCTTCTAATTTCTAAAATTATACCCAAAACTAGGATCCTTCAAAACCATTTAACTTCATTTGGGGAGTGATGCAGGAGCATCTACATATATCTTGGCAAGATGTGGTTACGTTGGGATGATTGAATTCAAATTCTTGTTTTCCCTCCAAATTGTGTTTAGATTTCAAACTTTTACCTTGAGAGTAAATGTAAATGTCAAAAGTGAAAAGTGAAAAGGTAAAATTAGGTAAGAGAGAATCCCCATGTTGGAAGCCAATCTTGGTTTAAAGAGCAAATGAGGGGAGTGGTTAAAATCTTTCAACCGTAAGATAATACTTGAGATAAATCTTCTCATATTAGAATATGGTTGTAAATTAAAAATTGTTTGTTGTTTTATCTTGAACCCAAGTTGGGCATAAAGGTTAGGGGAGAAGATTCTTTAAAAACAAAGTAAGATATGCATTGGTGGCATGAAGAGGGATGAAGAGGAAAAATAGGGAGGATCTCTTTAGGGAGAGGAAGAGTCAAGAAAGCCATTCGGCCTGTATTATGAAAATCAAAATATTATGGATATTGGCTGGCAATGAAAATAGGAAACATATGCGTAGGCATGTGGGACAGCGTAGCTGAAGAAAACTAGTAGCGAATGCAAAAATCTGCATAGCATGAAAGTTGACATGGAGATAAAAATATGTAGTAAAATTAAATCAAAGTTCATCAGTTTGTGAGAGACATGTAGCAGTAGCAAGGATTACAGAGGAGGATAAGAGGTAAGTCTATTTTGTTCATTCTTGTTTGTAAAGATCGAGCCCTTGCATAAACTGGCCAGAACCCAAAGGTGTTGGCTACTGTGGATTTGGGGACTTCCTTATTGGATTTGACCACTACAAATCCTAGATATATTTGTCTAAGTATGACCCCTACCCATAGAGTGGGAACTTTTGATATTCATTCTATTGCGTTGAGTACATCCCTGAAGAGTAATTTCCATTCTCATATGAATAACTTGATTTTGAATTAAATGGATATGGAGAAGCTTGCTGGGGGAGAGAGATAGGTGAGGATTGTGTGTGTTGGCCATTGATTGTGCTAGCTACTGGCAAAGTTATAGCTATTGGTGACTCATAAGCATCACCACTGATAAAATCTATAGTTTGCTCCATTTTCTGAGCCAAGTTTACAGAACTCATTGCAGTGAAGAAGTCAAGGAGATCAGAAGGACTGTGGTTGATGGTGGCATTGTAAGTCTGCAAGATGAAATGCCAAAATGATAGCAATGTTAAGAGGAATCCAATGCTGAGTTAGATGAGAAATCTGCTAGCAAAGGGAGAAGGATATCTAACACCTTGACACCATGGAGATTAAGATCTGATGCCTGTAGGGTTGTACGTTGTTTGAAGGAAGAGAAGGTTGTTTGAGTCGGTAGGTCTATGGTTGCTAAACAAGATCCGAGTCACCAATGCGAGTCACAAGAAAGTTTACATACAACTCAAACTAGGGTGAGATGATGTTTTTCCAATGAAGACTAAACTTGCAAGTCGGATGGTGGTAAGGTAGGGAATGGATTGTGTTCACCAACGATAGCTCGCTATAATGAAAGAGCAACAACTCATGACATAATGACTATGTTAGATAGTAGAAATGAGAATGTACAAACTTTGAATGTGAAATATAATGTTATGTTATTAATGAGCAAGAGGAAGAATCTCAATGCAAATAGAAAGGATTTGAATTCAATCTAAGAATTTGAGAGTGGGATTTCATGTAATTTTAACACAGTCTAGATTTCAACTTATATTTGAAAGTGAACCAAATATATATACGTGTATCTTGACTCCAAATAGAATGGGTAGAAACAACAGAGAAAAGTCCATCAAAAGAAATGAACATAATCATGCAGAATCTAGCCAGATAGTTTAGCCCTGTTTGCACTCATAGGGACTGCGCATCATATGGTATCAGAGCTTGAAGCTCTTGGGATTTGTTGAGGAAAGGTATGAGTAACTTTGATATTTGATTTGAATTTATTGTGTTTGAGAAGCAAACAGGTGAAAAGGTAGTCAATCCATTAAGGCTTAAGGGGAGAAGAAGCCAAGGAAAGCTTAGTGAAGAACCAAGAGAAGCTCTAGAAGAAGAGCAAGTGAATGCTCAAGAGGAAGATCCAAAGCAAGGTAAGCTTGGATTTGTGATTTGTGTTTGATGAAGTGTTGTATAAAGAGTTTTTGTAGGCCATTGACTCAAAGTGTGAGGCTAAGTAAAGCCATTAAGTAGAATCAAAAGACTAGGATGCAAAAGGCCTAGGTGAGATCAAGGAGATTGTCAAAAGACCAGTCAAGGAGAAAGGCTTGGGTGAGACAAGTGGACCTAAAGGGATAAAAAGACCAAGGTGGAAAATACTTGGGTGAAGATCTCAGAAATAGAAATATTGCTAAGAAACGAGTAGAGCAGCAAGGTACATGAGAATAACAAGAAGAAAACAAGCATCCAAAAGAAGAAAGGTATGAATAGTATTGAAATTGATAAAGAGATTGATAGTTTAAAAAGAGATTTAGCTAATTTTGCAGATAAATATGAGTCTTGGATGCATGTGGACAAGCAAGCATGGGTATGGCCAATGAGGAGGAGGATGAAGTGGCCAATTGATCTCCTAGTGAAGAGGAGAAGAAGGCAAAATGAGATTTCCAAGAAGAGAGAAGCCCATAGAGGCAAGAGGATGAGTAGGTTGCCAAGCGAGCAATAAGAGAAAGAGGTGGAGAAGAAGGTTCTCATTGAGGAGAAAAAGAGAAGAGAAGAAAGAAAAGATGAAGTGCCAGGAGGATCACTTGAAAAGATAAGAGTGTGGGTGAAGAGAGAACTCATAGAGACCTTATGGTCTCCTATTTTTATATCTAATGTTATCTTTGCATGGATAATTGCAGGTATGAGAAGCCTTGTGAAGGTCAAAAGAAAGGCCTTGAAGAATGAAGAGATTGGTGTAAGAGAAGACATCAAGTGCACAAGTGAATGCGTAAGAGAAAATAAAAAGTTTGTTGTTGTTAATAAGGAAGAAGAGATGCATTGGTTAATGCATAAGGGAGGTGTTCAGGAACCCCTACAAGCAAGAGAAGAGATGGAAGATGAAGATGACTTCCATGATGCCATTGAATGCCAAGAAGAGAAAAGAGAATAGTCAAGTATAAAGGAAAAAGAAAGTACAAATAATCAAGAAGTTATGCAAGTCAAAGAACTAATGGAGCAGCCCATTAAGGAGGTAAAAGTGAAATCAAAAATTGATTTTTCTCATTTTCATAAGCATGAAACTGTTGATAGACATGTTAGAAAAGCAAAGAGAAAGGTGAGGTTTTTAATTAACCATGGATATGTGATGCCTAAATGGTGGAAGAAACAAACCCCCAAGCAACAGGAAGTGTTGGTACAAGAGCATGGATGCAGGATGCCTACATGGTTTGAGAAGACAAATGATAAGAAGGAGAAACAAGTATGGGTGCCTAAGAAGGCAAAGAGAGAAGATATGAGTGTTGAGGCAACAACACCAAGAAGTTAATGGAAGAGGGTTGAAGGTGATTCTAGAAACCAAGAGAATGAAGGTGAGATGGTGAGTATGAAAGAGGTATTCCATGAAGATAGGAAGCTTGAGAGGTATACCAAAGAGGTAAAAGGTAAACAAATTGTTTATGATGATGTTTTTGAATCCTTCAATGATATTTTCATGAGAAATGAAAAATGGAAAGTAGCTATGTGGACTAATATGCAGCAAGGAGAGAGTTCTAAATGGATGGATGATGAGGAAAGGGGAGAGTATGCAGCAAAGAAATGCCTCATTGAAAACAAAGAACAAACAAAATGGCTTCAAAGAGAAGTTGAAGAGAGTAAGGAGACACAAGGTAATGGTGTTTCAATTGATTTTGATGAGTATATTGAAGAAGTTAGTTTTCATGAAGACAGCTCAAAAAAGGATGAGATGAAGAGTAAGGCTAGTGAAGGACAAGTAATCCTTGTGAGTGATCAGCCCAAGTTTGATGAAGATGGTGAGATAGATGAGATCTCACTAAGGAAAGAGTTGAGAATGTTAGAGGAGCTATTTGGTCATTCGAGAGAGATGAATGAAGGTACAAACCATGGTGAAGACACCATTGGGAAGAGTGAAGCAAGAAAAGAGCACACTAAAGAGGCAAAGGCAGTTTTGATCAAGGAGCAAGAATGTGAAGGCAGCCAAGAGGCTTCATGGCCTAAATATTTTGATTCTAAGGTGGCTTTGAATGTTTTGTATGCAGGTATGAAGGTTGCTAAAGTGAATGACATACATGAGTCATTGGAGAAGCTCATGAAACAAGAAGAACAACAAGAAGATCTAGAAGACATGTATGAAGATGAAGAAGCATGGAAGCGAGAGATGGCAGCTAAAAAAGAGATGAGGAGAAGAACATTCCAGAAAAGGAAGAAAATCAAGGAGATGAAAGACAAAGACAATCAAAGACAAATACCAGTATTGGCATTCACAACAAGACCTTAGGAACCAGGCATATAATGAAGACTAATACATGGAGGAAGTAGTTCATTTGATGTAGGAGAAAATTGTTTCTAGAGGGAGAGTATGATGCAGGAGCATCTACATATATCTTGGTAAGACGTGGTTACATTAGGATGATTGAATTCAAATTCTTGTTTTCCCTCCAAATTGTGTTTAGATTTCAAACTTTTACCTTGAGAGTAAATGTAATTATCAAAAGTGAAAAGTGAAAAGGTAAAATTAGGTAAGAGAGAATCCCCATGTTGGAAGCCAATCTTGGCTTAAAGAGCAAATGAGGGGAGTGGTTAAAATATTTCAACCATAAGATAATACTTGAGATAAATCTTCTCATATTAGAATATGGTTGTAAATTAAAAACTATTTGTTGTTTTATCTTGAGCCCAAGTTGGGCATAGAGTTTAGGGGAGAAGATGATTTGAAAACAAAGAAATTAAGATATGCATTGGTGGCATGAAGAGGGACGAAGAGGAAAAATAGGGAGGATCTCATTAGGGAGAGGAAGAGTCAAGAAGGCCATTCAGCTTGTATTATGAAAATCAAAATATTATGGCTATTGGCTAGCAATGCAAACAGGAAACATATGCATAGGCATGTGGGATGGTGCAGCTGAAGAAAACCAGCAGCGAATGCAAAATGCTGCATAGCATGAAAGTTGATGTGGAGATAAAAATATGTAGCAGAAGTAAATCAAAGTTCATCGGTTTGTGAGAGACACGTATCAGTAGCAAGGATTGTAGAGGAGGATAAGAGGTAAGTCTATTTTGTTCATTATTGTTTGTAAAGACTGAGCCCATGCATAAACTGGCTAGAACCCAAAGGTGTTGGCTGCTGTGGATTTGGGGACTTCCCTGTTAGATTTGACCACTACAAATCCTAGCTAGATTTGTCTAAGTATGACCCCTACCCATAGAGTGGGAACTTTTGATATTCATTCTATTGCGTTGAGTACATCCCTGAAGAGTAATTTCCATTTTGATATGAATAACTTGATTGTGAATTAAATGGATATGGAGAAGCTTGCTGGGAGAGAGAGATAGGTGAGGATTGTGTGTGTTGGCCATTGATTGTGCTAGATACTGGTAGAGTTATAGCTATTGGTGACTCATAAGCATTGCCACTGAAAAAATCTATAGTTTGCTCCATTTTCTAAGCCATGTTTACAGAACTTGTTGCAGTGAAGAAGTCAAGGAGATCAGAAGGACTGTGGTTGATGGTGGCATTGTAAGTCTGCAAGATGAAATGCCAAAATGATAGTGATGTTAAGAGGAATCCAATGCTAAGTTAGATGAGAAATCTACTAGCAAAGGGAGAAGAATATCTAACACCTTGACACCATGGAGATTAAGATCTGATGCCTACAAGGTTGTACGTTGTTTGAAGGAAGAGAAGGTTGTTTGAGTCAGCAGGTCTATGGTTGTTAAACAAGATCCAAGTCACCAATGCGAGTCACAAGAAAGTTTACATACAACTCAAACTAGGGTGAGATGATGTTTTTCCAATGAAGACTAAACTTTCAAGTTGGATGGTGGTAAGGTAGGGAATGGATTGTGTTCACCAATGATAGCTCGCTATAATGAAAGAGCAACAACTCATGACATAATGATTGTGTTAGATAGTAGAAATGAGAATGTACAAACTTTAAATGTGAAATAGAATGTTATGTTATTAATGAGCAAGAGGAAGAATCTTAATGCAAATAGAGAGGATTTGAATTCAATCTAAGAATTTGAGAGTGGGATTTCATGTAATTTTAACACAGTCCAGATTTTAACTTATATTTGAAAGTGAACCAAATATATATACGTGTAACTTGACTCCAAATAGAATGGGTAGAAATAGCTGAGAAAAGTCCATCAAAAGAAAAGAACATAATCATGCAGAATCTAGCTAGATAGTTTAGCCCTATTTGCACTCATAGGTATTATGCATCATGGAGTCTTATGCATCAATCTTGGAAAATTTACTTAAATCCAATCTAATCCAATTTCCACCCATCAAGCCCCCTCAACAATTCGATACTTCTCACCCACTTCTTTGGTGGTACAATGAGAATGATCATTGTGATTATCATTGGGTTATTAGACATGATACTGATAGATGTAATACCTTTAATATCATTGTTTAAGACCTAATTGATAAAGGTGGGATTGTGTTTGATAACCCAAATACTCCTTCCAACCAATCTCTTGATATTTTCTAAAAACTAGTCCCAAATAATCCACCTTCAACCCAACACCATGAAGACCAACCCAAATCCTCTAAATCACATGAGGAAAATGTAATTAATGTCATCAATAAAGTTCCCATTACTTAAAAGGTCATCACCTCTATCACCCAAATAGAGGAAAACAATCCACCATCACCTATTTCTCCAAGTGCCCAAATGGAGGAAGTAGCTACCCTTTACACTTCTTTGGATGAAACCATAGTTCCATCCACCTCTATTATGGTTTCATTACCCAAGGAGATAACCATTCCATTTTCCATTTCATCCACCCCTCTAATCCAATTAGAAACACCACCTACTTCTTTGGATAACCAAACCCAAGAAGAAACTATGCTTGCCCTTCCATCTGAAATAATTACCCCCACCACTCCTATTATAGAACCATTTATACCTCCATTGGAAATTTTTGTCAGAGAAAAATTACCCTCATCTACCCAATCATCACATTTATAACCTTCCACCAAATATAGCAAAATTTAAACCACTCCTTCCTCAAAGGGCTTATTCTTTGAAACCAATGATCAAAGAAAAAGGCCCATTTATAAACCTTTTTCCTGACTCATTCAAAGTTTGTAATTTACCTTCCAACCTAAATTTAATAGATCCACCTTTTGGCATTGACTTGGACTCCTGTATCAAATAAAATCTAAACCTTCCACCTCACTTGAGTCTACCCTTAAGCCTATTACTATAACTCCACCAATTACCCCTCTTAAGATCACTAGTGAACCATGTAACCTACCCTCACCTAAAATTGTAAAACCACCCTATGATTCTCTCATCAAACCACAAAATAATTTAGGGATCCTTCTCATGCCTAATCCTACTCACTCTCCATTGAGATTGGATTTAACCATATCAACCCAATCAAAGCCTAATCTAATTAAAATTATTAAAAAGGGAGGGTTTCTTATGCCACAACCTTGGTTTAGGCCCATACCACCACCTTCACCCTTACCCTCTATTTTATGACCACATCCTTCTACCATTCCCATTACCTACTCTTCCTCTAAAAAACCATCTCCCCTTACTCTACCTATAACAGCCCAACCCTCTAGTTCATCATCATTCCTTACCAACCTTTATCCATCCACTTTCCCATCCATTAAACCCTCATCATCTAGACCTTCAATTACTAAACCTATTTCAACTAAGTTAATTCTTCCTAAAAAACCAACCAAACTCAGTCTACCAACAAAACCTCATATCCAAAAAATTTACCCCATAAGATCCCTACACCTAGAGTTTAAACTTCACCACCTTCTAGATCTTTATTGGAATACTATACAACCATTTTTCAAAGAATTTTGTAAGCCTCTATCATTAGCTTACCATAAATCAAACCTTTTAACCCCACTCACCAAAGACTAACTTAGTTTAAGGATAGTTTGATTTATCTTTATCATAAGAGCCCTAGGCATGATACATAAAACTATAAAGCCCTCCAATCAATTATTTATGGCCTTTTGGAGAAGATGATCTTCTAGACATATCTTCTATAAGTCCCTTACCTCTTGTACCACCTATCCAATTCACCTATCAATAATCCACTTCCTTACTTCCACCAAGGAGTGAATAATAGGAACTTAAGAAAGCAACCATCTCCCTTATCAATGTCATTCATATGGTGACTCGATCTCAAGCTCAACAAAAGGATATGGGTAAAGCCATCTAATAAAATGAAAAGGGCAAGGCCAAGGTATCCATTCCATGGTCTTATCCTTCAACTCCCCAATGAACTAACCACACCCAAACAACTACACCTTCACCTTCACTTTCACAACCACCCAAGACCAAAGTCTTCATTTTGGGAGCCCCTTATTCTAATGCATCTCCATTCATCCAATGCTTGGTGTTAAAATAAATTCACCAAATGTCAGTCAAAATGAGGATTTATGACTTAATTATCACCTCACTTCAACATCATCAGGTTCTAATTGAAGCATTGCATTATATAGAGGCTCAAATAGATGATCTCCAACCTCTTGAATCTTTGATTGGATCCATCTAACATGCTACCATTGTCATTTTTCAATAATTATAAATTCCATATCATAGCGAAGACCCTAATCCTCCTTTTCATCATTGCATCCATCAATCAGACACTTTTCAAAAGAGTCATGATTGATGGGGGATAGAGTATCAATATCATCTCCTCACACACTTATGATCAACTTCAACTACCTAAAAAAATCATGTATGAAAGATTGGTAGTTCTCTAATCATTCAATGATACCTTGGCTACCACTCTAAGAATAATTATTCTCCACATCTATTTGGGGCCTCAAACTATTCCTAAATTATTTTATGTCACAGAGGGTGAGTTTTAATATAGTTTATTACTTAGTCACCCTTGGATTTGATCCATGTGCTACATCTCTTCTACCCTTCACTGATGTACCAAATTAAAACATGAAGGACAAGTCATTACAATCAACACTGATTTGAGTCCCTTCATTTCCTATAATATGACAAATCAACCCAATGATGTCCTCATTTAACCTTCACCCCCTCCACAACTAACCCCTAACCAAACCACTACATCGACCCCACCTTTTAACACTTATGTATACAAGAATGAGGAAACATCCACTAGTTCAACCATCCCTTCATCTTAGATCCCAATCAAAAACCCCTTGCAATCCACATTTAAATGTCTAACGATGGAAGAATATCAACTCCTATCTTTGGATGCTTTCCATTCTCCACATGAATTTGGGAATCTCCAAAATGATCCATTTGATGATCCTAATATTATTACCCTTGTCCCCTTTGGCTTTTCCAACAATATAACATATTTTGTCTATGGGGGACTTCATAAGCCACTCCTTACTCCCATTGCCATGCCTTATATCTAGCCATTTATTTCCAACTTTTCTTATCTTAGCAATATAACCTTTACCTAGATGTAACTTCATCAGTGTGCTTATAAGGGGTTTGGTTTTAAACTCTATGAATGATCCAAGCAACATTTTAGGTGATAATTCAAGTGATGGTTTTACCCCAATTGGTGGTAGAACTTTTGGGAGCCATAACTATTATACCATAGCTCCGTTTGACTCCCTGTTTGAACAGTTGGAAAGATAAGAATGAGGGGAACATCGTGAGATGGCATGGAGATTTTCTTAGTGGGTTTTTTCCCTTGAAAAACAAATGCAAGTTCCCCAAATTTTAATTTTAGTAGTGAAGTCTAAAAATAGTATGTTTTTAAAGATAGTAATTCCTCAAATTTTGTATTGTTGTAAATTATGGAAGTCAAACCACTTAATCTACCTTGAGAGTAGTGACCTTCCACATCCTCCTCATACCTTCAAAACATGTATAAATTAATATGTAACTTGAAATGGAAATTAGACATCTCTTCTTAGAGATAGGCATATGTTTGGGTCTATAAATTTGATGAATAAAACATCTCTTCTCAGAGATAACATTATTGTTATTGTGTTCTTATTTCTTGAAGTATATTTCAACCAAAGATTTTGAGTTTTGGATAAATGAACAAGGGCCTCATGAACTTCCCATCATCAAGACACAAAAAACTCATGAGTTCTTTGGCTTGGGATACATTTTTTTAAAATAACCCACATCACCAAAACTAGTTCTCACCATTATCGAAGAACCTCCAACCTCATCAATCTCATCTCTCCCATTTAGAGAACCTCAAATTACACCACTCCTAGATGAGGAAATTATACACTTATTAGCTTCACCTATCCAATTTGAAGAACCTCTACCCATACCAAATCCATTTGAAGACTCTGACATCATCCCATCTAACTTTCTTTTATTAGTACCATTAGTTTAGGCCCACTGACCTATCAACATGGTGGCCAAACTAAAACCTTTCCTCTCATCCAACCTAAAATGATCAACCACGATTCACCCACCATATATACCATTTAGTGTTAAGACAATAATTCTATCCTCACCTACCTTGGTACAAGAGACTCTCCCATCCATAAATCTTTCCCTTTGGAAAACCAAACCATGCTTAATGAATCAACTATTGAAGTTAACTTAGGAACCCAATAGAATCGTCATATCATTAAACTATATCCTTAGACTCAAATGATCAACTTGATTATCTTGCCTTCTTTTGAGACTATAACATCAAATTTTCTTGGTCTTATTAGGATATGTTTGGGATTAACCCCTCCATCACCCTTCATAACATCATTACCTCTAGAGGCTAAGATGATATGATAAAAGCTTCACAAAATGCACCCTTGTATAACTCTTCTCATCAAATAATAACTTCAACATATTTTATTTGTCAAATTTATTCAACCCATTGACTACCCACAATGGGTCTCTAATATTGTTTTCATTACCAAGCCCACTGGGGGACTCTGACTTTGTGTATATTTTTGAGACCTTAACCTTTCATGCCCCAAAGATGACTTTTCTTTACCCAACATTGATCAAATAGATGATCTTACCATAGGTAATGATATGTTATCCCTCATGGATGGATTTTTAGGATACAATTAGATCCTAATTTCCCCCTCAAACCAACATAAAACTACCTTCACTATTCCTTAGGGAACCTTCTACTATCAGGTCATGCCTTTTGGGTTTAAAATGTAGGATCAATGTATAAAGATTCCATGACCTATGTCTTCCATGATATTATTCATAATATTGCATAGAATTATGTGGATGATCTCCTTAGAAAATATAAACACTGCAAGGACCATTTATCTATTCTTACTATCATTCTTAACTAACTGATCCAATTCTATGTTCAGCTCAATCCTAAAAAATGCATTTTTGGGGTTTTGTCTAGAAATATTTTAGGATTTATCATCTCCCATCATGGAATTAATATTTACCTTTCTAAAGTAAATACCATCCTATAAATGCCTCCTCTAACAAACCTTAAGCAACTTCATAGTCTACAAGGAAAACTCCAATCTATCCATCACTTCATTTCTCAATTCTCAGATAGATGCCAACCCTTTCACCACCTCTTAAAGAAAGACACCTTGTTTAGATGGACCAAATATTTTCAAAAAGCCTTTGATTCACTCAAAGAGTAATTGTTTTATTCACATGTTCTTATTCTACCTAGGGATGATCAACTTTTATACCTTTATGTATCTACCACTAATAACTCATTAGGTGCCATGCTAGCTCATTAGGATGAACAAAACAAAGAGAAAACCATTTTACTATATAAATCATATGCTTATAGAGTACAAGACATGATATACCCATCCTAAAAATCTATCTTTCTCTCATTTTTTTCCTCTAAGATTCATCACTACCTTCTTAATCATAAAGCATATGTTATCACTAACACCGACCCACTCAAGTATATACACTCCACGCCATAACAAAATTAACATATGACTAAGTGGCTCATGCTTCTAGTTGAGTTTGATCTTGAGTTTATTCACCAAAAATCCATTAAGGGGTAGGTCATCCCTAATCAATTAGTTGATTCTCCTCTCCCACATAACCATCCCATTCCATTAACATTTCTTGATGATTCTATTGCAACTCTTTCTTAGGGAGAACCCTCTTACCAAATGACCATGTTTTTTTTATGGCTCTAAATGTCAACATGGTGTGTGTGTAGGCATAATTATCATACCCCTTCATGGTGAACCCCTTCCAATATCCTTTAAAATTGAATTTGAATGTAATAACAACATGGAAGAATATGAAGCTTTGGTCATCGATCTCCAAACTACACTTGCCTTAAAATCATAACCATTTATATCTTCGGTGATTCTCAACTCATGATTAACCAGGTTAATGGGTCCTATAAATATAAAAATGACATTTAAAAAAATATAAGCTCCTCATTAATGAGATCTTAACATCTTTTGATTGTTATCAAATCTAATTAGTACCTCAATATACTAAAACATTTGTAGACACAATGGCCTCTCTTACATCTTGAATACCCTCTCAACCTATGGAATCCAAATTATTTATCATGATCCACCATTTAATTATGCCCTCATATATTATTTTAGACCTTCTAACCATCTGCAGTGTGGAGGTATCTCCTTTTGATATCTGGTATGACCAGACCTTTAGTTGCCTTAACTTGGGCATCATTCCACCTAACCTCTTAAAGAATGCCTGGAAGGCCTTTATGTAGGCACCTCTCATTATACCATACTAGGCGAAATCCTATATAAACATGGCTTTGATGTTCTTCTCCTCTATTATTTACATAGTCATGAGATTCCTCATGCCATCAAAGAAACCCATGATGGAGTTTATGGGGGACATTTTAGTGGCCTCATTATCACCAAAAGAATCATATGCCTAGGTTACTATTGGCCTACCCTTAATTAAGACTATTGTGACTATTTAAATAAGTAATTTAAATGCCAAAAACATGCTAACTTTTATCACATACCAACTCATGACCTTTAGGGATCCATGGATTATTGGCCCTTCACACATTAGGGGTTAGATTTCATTGGAAAAATCAATCCTCACTCTTCTTAGTGACACCAATATATCATCACTGCTATAGAATATTTCACTAAATAGGTGGAGGCCATCCCCCTTATCTCCATTAATTCCAAAAGAATTATATATGTTATCAATCATCACATTATCTATCATTTTGGGGTCCCTCAAAAAATCATAACAAATAATAGTAAATCATTCAAAAATAAAAACTTTCAAGCCCTCTATGATGATTTTGGCATTAAACTTAGCCATTCCTCACCTTACCTTCCATAGGCAAATAGATATGTATAATCCTCTAATAAAACTCTCATCAAAATGCTGACAAAAGTTGTAAGTGCTTTAGGTTAGGATTGGCACATACACATCCCACTTATTTTATGGGCCTATTTCACTAGTATCCAAACTGCAACAAGTGCTACACCTTTTTCCTTGGTCTTTGGCATAGAGGCTATTCTACCTCTTGAATTATAAATTCCCTATCTTCATATTTCCTTACATGACATCATTTTTAAAGAGGATTATTTTCAAGAACACCTTACACACCTTGAATTACTTTATGACCATCACCTTACTACCTTTAACCATCTTTTCATCTATTAAGAGTGTATTACTCATACTTATAAAAATCACCTCAAATAATGGGAATTCAATATCAGAGATTTCATCCTAAAATAGAACCAATACGTGACCAACATGAAGAAGAGTAAATGAGGCAAGTTCGATTTCAATTGGCTTACACCCTACATCATTACCCATAAGTATAGATTAGGAGCTTATCATTTGTCCTCTCTTGAAGGAAAATTAGAACTTGAGCCTTTCAATGCTTTGCATCTACATCAATTTTTCTATTAAAGAAGGATAAAGCTTACCCATTTGTCTAACTTAAGATTATCCCTTGATTATGATATTTTAACCTTCGCCCACCTTCCTCCTCCCCTTTTGAGGATAATTGATTACAACATAGAACCATGTGATTAACCATCATAGTCATGGCCCAATCATAAACATGGGCACCATAGCTATACCTATAGCATGGTTCTCATCAATACTTTTCATCTCTAACAAGATGGAATCCCATGGTCATTGTCTCTCAAAACACCCTTTCACATATCATTGACCTTATTGTGTAAATTTTTCCCTCTTAAAGGTAAAACTATGAACCTAATTAGATTGGTCCATGTCTAAACACATTCCATCTTACAATAATTACTTTGGTAAATATATTAAGCATTACATACTTCTCCATTGAAATATAGCTACCCAAAAAAGAAAAAAAAACTACCAAATGTAAGGTAGATTGCTCCCTTGAAGGATAGCTATCAAGATCATTAAACAAAGCCAATAAGCTTAGATCACTCCCTTGAAGGATGGCTAAGTTCACTTTGTCAAAATAAGATAAATTTCTTGGAATCTTCCCACATCGATCAACTTACCATATATATAAATGAAGAAAAAGACCCACTATCTCAACAAATTATAAAGCCGTAATTGGCTATCTAATAACATAATAAGTTGGAAGTTATAATTGGCTTCCACATGTAGACTTCCCACATTGATCAGTATACATCTAGCATATGATATGTACTTGTCTATTACCATTCTTAGGTCACCAATAGAAGGAGGAAATTAATTCACATGAATTTATCATACATATCACCCATTACCCTTCACACCACCCATCACCCATATTCCCTTTAGACTATCTATAAATCAAGGGATATAGAGCTTACTTGACACCCTGTGATCAAGAAACCTATTTTTATCAACTAACAACCACTCATGCATAGAATTTTAGGGGCTTATATTCATTAATCCAATCTCACTTTAAGTCTATTTTTATTCCTTATAAAAAATAAAACATTGTGCCATGTTCTTAATGTGCTTGGTTAGTATTTTCCTCATGATTTTTTCATCTAGTGTGGCAAAAACAATAATCATTATTTTTACATTCAACAAGAATATAACAACCACAACCATACCAATCATAACCATAACCATAAATTTATAAGTATCCACAGAACCTTAAACATGATACTATTCGACCAGTGACATCCAACACATTTTGTACATAACAAACTACGAAATATTTGTTTTAGGGTATGAGGAATTTCATGATACATACATAGTCACTATATTACACATGGCCTAAATCACATGCATAAATTTACATACCTTATAAATAAGGCAACATTTATTTTAAAAAAATTGCCTCATGAGCTAGATGGTATCATTACTACAAGATGAGGGGATGGCATTCCTATTCATTATTTTTATTGTTTTTGATGATTAATGTGTTCTAAGATGATTTTATTAGTGCATGGAGGACATAAACCATCATTTTCAATGGAAATTTGAATTATGATTGTGTGAAGGTAGATATACTCACATGAAGGACATGATCTAATCTTGGTACTAGTCCTTATCATGATTCTCTATATAAAATACCTAGCTAGCTAACCTGGTTCTCCATTCTACTGACTGAGAAGGTCATATGATGTCATTGATTCCCTTGAATAATATTCTCACTATAAATATTCATCTCTACTTACCTTTTCACATTTATACATCACCCTCGATATGATTGCTCATCTTGATAAATCCATTATGAACCATTATGATATCTTTTTATTGCCCATATCATTCAATTCATATCTAATGTCTTTCCTTGATTTGTCTTATTTTTACCCTTGTAGGCCTAGTGGTAATTTTCATCATTATCACCTTTGGCATGGTTGACCTAAATTGGCTTCCACCCATGGGCTGTTATAATGATGATGCCTTTGAAACTACCACTATTACTAGTGGTGGTAACTCCCAAATATTTACCACTATAGAAACTCTTCCATTAGAGGTAGGACACCATGAATTCACACTAATACATTTACCTTATTTCCCCCTTTACCTTCCCCTTACTACCAACCCATTGACATAAGCTTTGAATGTTAGACCCCAGCCATTACCAGTACTTATTCCAATATGGTAGTCTTTTATTTTTTGCTAATTGAAAATTAATCTATAGTAAGGGAACCACCATCTTATCTTAGCCATGTATCTTCTTGTTGGTTAGGCCCAAACTAGAAAAACTAATAAGTCATTTGTTCCATGGAGCTAGGATAGAGGATATAGACATGATCACCATTTATCTATCCTACCCATGTAGCTCTTAGGTCAGGCAAAGTCCATCCTCTGTCACTCACCATGTTGCTAACTTCCTTACTTATATAATGTACTCAACCATCAAATAAATTCTTTACAAGTCATCACTTCATTACTACGCTTAAAACATGTCTTGTAGTAGTGATGAACCTTAGACAAAGTGAATCTATAGATCTGAATAGACCCTCACCTCCTAAAACTTAGCTCATAATGGTTGACACTATCTCCAAACTCCAACCCTCACATAATTTTAGGTGTAACCTCCTAACAAAGGCACCTCTTCTTCAGATTATATCCATTGAATATAATTTTTGGTACTTAGCATTGTGTTCCCTTCTAATTTATCCTACCTTGCCCATCTGTATCTCTCATCTTACTAAATATGGGATCATTATGGTAACTATTTACCCATCTACACCATTCACTTTTACTAACACCTTCACCAAAACCCAAAACTATTATTTTACAAAGCCTTCTCCCTTAGCCCAAACCAACCCATGCGGTCCATCAAATTGGGGTAGCCAATTTGAACACCACTCACCCAAACCTTGTTAAACTATATTGGCCTAATGTCCATGGACTATATAGGAGTTGCTTTACCTATAAGGGTAGCTCAACCACTAACAACTAATTCCCATCCCCTTTTTCTTCTCACTCATTTACATCATTAATAGTTCCCTCTTGCTTAGGGCATCCTACATCAAGGAAAATTTGAATTCTTTCTTCAGTGTCCTTATGCTTTAACACCATATAATAATTTCTCTTATGTTTTTCCCCTATTGCTGGGAGAACTACATCAGTCTGACATTCTTTTTGGATTCCTATGTATAAAACTATGTAGGTAGCATCTATTTCCATGTGCATCTGGAGTCAGCTAGGCCATCCCCTTCCAACCCATACCCAATCCACTTATGCTTCCACCAAGTCCACCTACTTCTAACCCAGAACATTGGCTACTTCTAACCTAGAACATTGGCATGTTTTTCAAAAAAAATTGACCATATTGACCAACCTTACCATGTTGAAATTTTCAACATTTTCAACACCTCATGCATGACGCAACCAATTATGTTGTTTTGTAGGAGCACTTCCTACCTTAGATACTTGTGACCAACACCAAACCTATCTAGATGACTTGATAAGCCTAACTCTATTAGTTATGACTAACACTATGAATTGATTATCCCTATCAGATGTCTTTCTATGATCAACCTTATTATTATCAATATTATAAACTTTAATCTTTACACAATCTTGACTATCATGCTTAGTCACATTTTTTACACCCATTTGTATTTCACATGCTTAGATACCTTGTGGCACCACCTAGTGCCTCCCCACCAACTAATTATCAAACCTACACCTGATTTGGCCTTCCCTCATCAACTTTCAATTTGAGGGGGAACACCTCCTCCCATAATCATAGTAACCTAACCTTTGACTAAGTGATTCATTTTTGTTTTGCATCTTCTTAACTCAAAGCCACATAACAAAAAGGGGCAAAATGTAGACACTAAAAAACTATGCACTTATAATTTTCAATGATGGAATGCCTCAAGGCCCCCCTAAAAACCCCATACACCTTATTAACCCTTAAAAACCCCCTTTTAACCTAGATAAATCACTATTTTCCTAGTCACATAATACTATTTGAAATTACTATTCAAAAGGACTATCACTATTCACTATGGGACCCATTATCACTATTCATGATGACATGTCAAGTGGTATGGTGAGTGACATGACATATGACATGGTAAGTGACATGGAATATGACATGTCAAGTGATATGGAAGGTGATATGGCAAGTGACATGGCTTAGAAGTGATGTGGCTTGATGTGGGACATCATACCCCATCTAAGACCCTTCCCAAAGTGCTTGATGAATTTATTTAAGCATCATAAGCCCCCACTTGAAATATGGAAAATTTACCATCAAGGGACCATTAGTAAGCATGTATTTTACATGAAATTAACCTCCAAACTAAGATACCTACCTTTTTAAGACAAAGGGCACCCATTTTTGACTTTTTAACCCAAATGGGAATCCCCACCCACATCATTTTGATTAATTCATCCACCACATATAAAATGGTTCCATACCTCTATTATTCCTCTTTTGTCACGACTCTTCACAACATATGTTATAAAACCCCCTCTTTTCTTCACCCAGGGTTAAGTTGGAAAGTGGCAAATTAATATTTTTGTTATGAACATTTTATTACAGGTTTTTGGAGGAGGTTATCCACTTGAGAATGAGGTCATCCTCATCTTTGAGGAGAAAATATTCAAATCATTGAAGCTCTACCAGAATCACTCCAGGATTTCATCAATGATATCATCAATAATACCATCATCGATAACCATCTCAAAGGTAACCTTGTTTTTTTATTCCATTTCAACATATTATCTCCTTTGGCCTCTTCTCTATTGACCTTCATACCTTTCAACTTTTATTTTTATGCTTTTTCACTTACTTTATTTATTTCCTTAGCCATATTTACCCACTTGACCCATTTTACCTCTTTTCCATAATTCACCCACTTGACCCCTTTTGCCTCTTGGCCATATTTACCAACTTATCCATTTATCCCTTCCACCCTTTTCCCTAATATCTTATTGATAATTTTAATCATCATCTTATTTATCATTTCAATAATTTATCAACCTCAACCAAACCATCTTTACCTTTTGACTATTTCCCAAACTAAAACCATAACCTTGCCTCGACTAACCTTTTAGCATTTGCTTTATTTAGTCATTTTATTAGCAAAGCATCCATCTTAATTGTATTTAATTTGATATTTTTTTTCATTTAATAAAATTATATTTTATTTTATAATTTCAATTTAATTATCTAAATAAGGTGCATTGATAGCCTTCTATGAAGCTTTTTCTTCTAGGACCTAGCTCATGCTAGGCAATCCACTTTACTAATTGTCTAACAAACAAGTTTTCTTAGCATTTTATTATTGTAGGTTATTACTTCCTAACCAAAGAGGATTATCCACCATCGTTTTAATCATGTGCTCATTTTATACTAGGTTCTCATAACCATTACCCTTATTGATAGTTTCTTCTTTTCATACTTAGAAAAAAAGAAAAAGAAAATAGAGAAACATAAAGACAAAGATAAACTTTGTAAAAAATTATCTTAACAAAAAATGATTTTAAATATTTTTTATTATTTGAAAATTAAATCTTAGAAATTATAGAATCACTATTTGGGTCTATAGATATACCTTTCTATGAAATGGTATCTCCCAAAAACTTATCTTTTGTAACAAAAAATAGATTTTCCTAGGATTAAATGAAATATTATGATTCCTATAAAGCTCAAAGATTCTTTGAAGGTGTTGATTTTGTATATAATTTTGATATGAAACTACATTAAAATAATACATATAAATAATAATTAATTAATCCATAATAACTTGAAATTTGAAATCTGTATCATCTTAAAATGTAATGAATTTATTAATCTAGATGGAATTCATTTATAAGCAAAGGTACCCCATTTAGTAGTGAACATAGTATTGGTTTGGTACTATTTATTTACTACAACTTGATTGTGACCCAAAAAATAATCTAATAAATACATAATTTTAGACCCGCTCATAGTTTTGAGAATTTCATATAAGGATGTAACTTGCTAATTTTCTTTATATGATCTTTGATTACAATTTATAAACTATATGCATAGTCTGATTTCCCCATACTTTTTGTGAATTAACATAAAATTTACAACCCAAAGGGATTTTTATGGAAAAAATAATATTAGTTATAATAAACTTTTGTACTTATTTATAATTGATGAGTTAAATAATTGGGTTAGTGGACCTTTGGATTTACCTAAAATCATTGACATTTACTTTCAAATGGATTGCACACATTACAATTATCAAAATAAAAATTGTCACATCCCACATTTAAGGTATTAATTATTTAATTATTTATTGATTGAATTGATGCATTCAAAATTTTACATGATTTATTTATGTTATAAATTTAATAACACCATCATAATCCATTAATATAAATGTATAATAAATACATAATTATATATGTTCATCAAGAATGCATACTTATGCTCATATGCACAAGCTATGGTATCTCTATTAGTTAGGGGCATTATTTAAATTAAATATATACTAATATATTATATTGATTCTATAAGGAAGTAATTAATGTATAGAGACATCTAGGTGAGATGTATTAATATTATAATTATTAAAAAAGCCTTATTGGTAATGTGAAGGGGGTACCTCATTCTAAGATATACAATTTTCTATTTAATAGAGGGTAAGGCATCCATATAATCAAGTAAAAATATTAATGGAGTGATAAATAATAATGTTTATTTGAAATATTTAAATATATTAATAAGGTTAATGAGGGAATGATAGAAAGGGAAGATGCCATTGTGATGTAAATAAATTAACATATAGTACCCTTTTAATAAAAAAAGTTATTTATTTTTACAAGAATAACTATAAAAGGAATAAATAAATGAGTTAAATTTTTTTTAGAAGAGTTATAATCCATTAACTTATAGTATTTATGGGGATGTGTGTGGCTAATATGTGGCATCCATATAATTAAGGAAATATATTAGTGGAGTGATAAATAATAATGTTTATTTGAAATATTTAAATATCTTAATAGGTTTAATGATGTCATGATATAAAGGGAAGATGCCATTGTGATACAAATAAATTAACATAGAAGTACCCTTTTAAGAGAAAAAGTTATTTAGTTTTACAAAAATAATTATAAGAGGAATAGATAAATGAGTTAAGTATTTTTACGAGAGTTTTAATCCATTAGCCTATAGTATTTATATGGGTATGTTTGTCTAATATATAGTGTACATGAAATTTTATCTTATCGTGTCACATTCTATGTGTTCTCATATTGTTAATAGGGTGAGTCTATGCTGTAATCATAGACTAATTAGAGTGTATATTAGATGCAATATTTAGTACTTGAGCATGATATTAAAAATTCTCTTATTATTTCATGGTTTTTGAGGTTTACCCCTCAAAGTGTCTTAGTATTATTTATCAATTATTATACTCTAATGTCAATTATTTATGTGGATATACTCATTCTATTTTCATTATTGTAATATATTTTTTATTAATCAACTCATGATATTTAATTTTTTTGTGATTTCATTAAAAATGGTATTATAGCATTGATTTAATCAAGGTTCCATGACATAACTTTGTTATGTAGTTTAATTTATAAGAACCATATTTCAATCTTTCGATGTTCTTGACTTTTCTTTGACATTCCTAAACATTTATCAAATTGCATGATCAAATGTAGGAAAAAATATTAAGTTTACAACTACAAATATTGTAATAAATAATTTAAATCAATATGATTATATTTTATCAATTGGAATAGTTGATAGACATGTAATATTTGAAAAAAAAAAAACTTTTCATTAACTCAAAATTCAGAAGTCATGATTGCACATGCTTAAGTAAAATTTGGAATAATATTTTTAGTCATCTAAATTATAATTAAATATAGGACCTTATTAATCATAACATGGTAATTTGTTTCTTGAAATCTTATTTTAAAATATATTTTGTTTAGGTTGTGCACTTTGAAAAAAAAGGGATCCATTTCCCAAAGCAAAATATTTAAGAGCTAATGATATATTATAGTTGGTTCACAATGATAACATGATATTACTAAAGGTTTATTTTAAAAGCATAATTTTTATCATACATTCATTAATTATTTTTATCATTTAACATGGGTTTACTATTTTAAAAAAGTGACATATTTTATAACTTCAATATTTTCAAAGTTCTTGTTGAAAATATTTTAGAGATAAAAATCTTAGAACAAATAATAGAGGCTAGTTTTTCAATAATAAAATGGTCATATTTTAGGAAGAGGTATAAATTAAACATCAATATATTATGTACTAAACCAATCATTAACTTAGTGTAGATATATTTTAAAACTACACCCTTAAGGAAATAGACAATCCTATGGTACATTCCAAGGACTTGCCTACTTAGTTTTAGGCATAGGTAATTAAATGTGAAAAATATATTCAAAATCATTGTCCTAACTTAGTAATGAAAGATATGAATCCTAAATAAAAATGGTCTAGGGTTAAGCCTAATGATTCATGGTTTAGCTATTTTTGATGTAATGTATGGGATCATATCCCAAATGATAAGTTAAAATAAGTGGAAAGAGAAATCCACACTTGTATCTCTTTTTTGATACTATGAAGATGTGAAATAATATCATTTTCTTATTTTGAGCACCACTAAAATACTTTGTTGGTGGGATGAATTATTTGATAAAATAACAAAATATTATGAAAGAAAACCTTCTCCTCAGTTATTTTATTCTTAGTTATAAAATACCTTTGATGTTATTTATTAATAAAAATATAATTTATATGCCTCCCATTTTGAGAGTCACTAAATTTTAGATGATGAGCTATAGGGGTAAAAATAGTTCCTACACTGCTAGTACTAGAAGACATTCAAAATGCACCTACATAACCATCATAATGTATACAATAATGGGTTGACACAGTTTGAACTGAGGATTTTTAAATGTAATGGGATCCAAAAAATTGACATAAAAATAAATTAAAACATTAATACGGTGTTTCACACTTGGCACATTTATCAATGACTTAGTGTAATACCCCTATGTGAAGAACTAACATTCCCTATGCCAAAGTGAGGTGTTTTCCAAATGTGAAAATTGTGGTGGTGGATAAATTTAAATTTTTGGTTTCCCTCCTTATTTATAATAGATAATTTATTTAATATATTAATAGATACTAATTCAATTTGAAATTTAATATAATTATCATATAATTTATAATTCTTAAAAATGGGTGATATTATATTAAAAGGGCCATAGGCTTATTATAAATTATATGATCCATATCTAATAAGATTTATATAAAACCTATAACCCTTAGTGTCCTAGCCTATTTGGTAGGCTTGACCTACTTGATTGAATGTTTTTTATTTAAAAGAATACCTTTATTAATATTTAAAAATATATTACATCACTAATCATCCAAAAAATGGGTGGAAAATTCACACCTTAAAATTCCATATTTTTTGATTGAATGTTTTGGAAGTTGTACAACAATAATTAATGGTGCATAAGAATCCCCTGTGAGCATGTAAGTGAATTGATTATTATGTAAATATTATTTATTGAAAGAAAACCTCAATTTTTTAATATAATTATAGTCCTCTTATGACATGAATATTATACTTGTAAGGAACATACCTCCTTTTATTTAGTTTTGGGGAGAGTAATTTGAATATATTTTTATTTTAAATTCTTAGTTATTTTTGGGTTCATTATTTTAGGGTTAGAGGAGGAGAATAGTGTTCTAGGGCTTGGGAGAATATTGTGGAATAAAGGAAGAGATGTTAATAGATTTTGTAATCATGTTTCATGCATGTAAAATGGAAGAAATTAGGTAGGTATTACTTTGGCACATTTTGTGTAGAGAAAGAGTTAGTTAATCAAACAATGTAAAATATAAGTTAGAACATATTTTTTGATTATACATTTAAAATATCTATCATTTTTTCCTTAAATACTTACCAATATCTCTCTCATATTGTGGAAAGGAAAGTAAATTGTATATTTTATTCCACTTTTTTAAATATTAGAGCAATTAAAATCTCTCTCCAATATCTCTCTCATATTGTGGAAAGCAAAGTAAATTGTATCTTTTATTCCACTTTTTTAAATATTAGAGAAATTCTCTCTCTCTCTCTCTCTCTCTCTCTCTCTCTCTCTCTCTCTCTCTCTCTCTCACACACACACACACACACACACACACATGCGCGCCCACACACACA